>WKLE02003082.1:0-29914 GCA_014885115.2 Asterionellopsis glacialis
GTCCCCGGGATGCTACTTGGAGCCAAAATGATTACCGTCCCTTTCCCGGAACCCTGCCGGGTCGACACATTACGTATCTTCAGTACCTGGTACTGTAGTATATATCAAAGTACCGGTAACGTACCCGGGTACCTGCACTTGGTAGTCCTACCGTACAGGTACAGGTAAGTATCAGGTACCACCTGTACCGGTACCAGGTACATGGTATTGTTTCAAATGCGAACTCGAACATTCCTTGCTTCAGACATCATCTGTCCATTTTACATATAATTTTCATATGATTCTAGATGTCTGCGTACCGGGTACCAGGTACAGGCATCCTATTCTTGCTTCTCAAAACCCTTTACGGTACTAACTGGGCAATAACTATTCGCATCTACCGTAGCCAATGAGAATGCGCATACCTGATAAAATGGCAGAATGCGAACCCCTTTTCTATATTTGCGGGGGGGAGCAGGGAAAATGTGTCTTCTGGTATAATTTTCACGTAGAAATCTACAGAAACAGATTCATTTTGAACCTCACCGATGTTGTCTTGGTACGTACGCAGCAACTGGTAGTCTCCTAATTGCTAATAATATTATGAAATATGAACGGTATTGAACAGTGGACTACCCCAGGTTCCACAGTTTTCATGTACCAAAAATAATAATGTTCCGGCACTTGTGAATTTCTTAGTCCTCGAGTTCTCATTTTGACCACGCACTGATTACAGGACACGGGTGACAAGACACAGAACACATGTCTGTGGTCGAGGTCACGCATTTAAGAGTCCTGCGACTACGGTACTTGTCAGTTTGTCAAGGGTGACTAGTGACTTTCAAGCACCACATGACTGACAAAAATCACTCTTTCAGTGACGCCACTTGCTTGATAAAAATAATTTTTTATTAAAAAGAAAATTGTCGAGAATTGTGTAAAAAGTACCACTCCACGGTGAACCTCAATAAAGTATGTGTGTAGGACCGCAAAGTGCTAGAGCTCATCAGGTCGGGCCTATGAGACTGAATAAAGTAACACTGGAACAAAGTACAAATGTTCGAGGACACAGTAGCAACGACGTATTGGCTTCACCTTCTTCAGTCAAGTGCTCATCATCAAAAAAGAAAGTTCGATTTGTGGACAACACTAGCAGCAACAAAACCCCTGACGTAGTCATCAGTCCATTTTTCTCACGGGCTTCTGACATGTCCGTAAGAGATAAAGCCAATATATGGTGGGACGAAGAACAGCTCCGTAGCATGAAAGAGTCGGCACAGAGTGCATCGCTGGAAATGCAGCAGAATCAAAATGCTTCCAATTCATTGGATCTTTTTTCATATGGTCGCGTAATGATGCGCACTTACAAAACCTCATTTTGCAGGGTTGCTGCGCCATATACCTTTTATCAACATTTGAGTTTTAAAGAACAGATAACACTTTATTATCTTGAGCACTGGGTAAAAAAGTGTGATGACATTCGTGGCTTGGAGAGATGGTCCATTCCTGGAATGGGTCGTGAAAGAGCAAAGCACAAATTTAGGTGTATCCAGAATGTCCTCGAAATTCAAAGAAGAATCAAAATGAAGCGAGACATACCAGATGAAATGAAGCTCCAGTTGCTCCGTCAAGTATCAAGAGAACTCAGTGTGCCTGCTCAAAATTTTGCCTTTTTCATGGGAAAGGCAGATGCTGCTGCTGCCTCTTTCTCCTTGTTTTTAGACAGAGAGGAAGTCCAAGACGATACATCGAATACCGAACAAGTTTATCGACCATCATTTGACCATAAACGCCACCAGAAATGTACAATCAATACAGTTTCGAAAAAAGATAACTTGCAGGAAAGGATGGTGACAGCTCAACTTCAACATAAAGTGATCAAATCTGTTTTATAAATTGCAATGTAAGAATCTTTTTGAGTCAATTATACCATGTAGTCTCCGTTACATCTCGTGAACGGCTTTGTCATGAAATCTACAGTTTAAATCTAATTCATTTCTATGCTTGGTGCATGTACAATCATTTTAGTCTACACATTTGTTTTTCCCTCGGATGAAAAACTCAACGAACACCTCCAAAAGTTGGGAAATAAAATGTTTTATGCCCACCGGGATCTATACCAGAATCGATGTCATGTGAAAAGTTGATAACTTTACCTCTTCCTCTGGGCTGATCATCCCGAAGAGCGGAATATACATCAGCATTAGTTGTATCTTCACCTTTCATTAGAGAGAGCGCCTTCTTCAACGAATGTTCGATTTGGTTGACTGAGACTGGCTGCATATCAGTATCACTGATTGACTTTAAGTCCAATGCCTTCTTCAGAACAATTTTACCGTCGTCGTCGTGAACGCCACCATCATAATCTTCGTCGTATGTTATAAGGGTTTTCTTTGCTAACTGGTGCTTATCCAAAGATTCCCATAGGTGGATATCAAAAGAACAGTGCTTGTGCTCTGGCCATGTTCGTACAACAGTATATCCTTGACGCAATATCAAAACGAAAGCTTTTGCACTTTCATCATGTGTCCAAAGAGGCGAGGCACTTGCTGTTAAGACTTCAAACCCTTCTTCTTCAAGACCACTAGTTACAGCAGCTTTCACATCATGGATAGTAAACCTTCAAGCACAGCTTCAGAGGTGAAGAATATCTCGATGCAAGAAACGGCAGAGGTAATCAACAAACTTGCAGACTTATTGGATCCAAGCCGCCATACTGTCAGAAAAATATTGCTACAACAAAATCCAAAAGACTATTTTTGGGAATGCCAGGACTGTGCCTTTCATAATCCTGGAGACATATTGATATGTGATATCTGCGAGGCGGCACGTGGTGAGGCTCCACTTTTAAGCGGGATTGCTGCTTTGAAGGATAGCAAGACTGAAGAAAGAAGTTCAAAAGAATTAGTGGAAGAAGCAGTTTTATCGATTCAGTGCCCTATCTGCCTTTATGTCTACAGCATACCTATAACTCTACCCTGTGGCCACTCGTTATGTGTGCACCATGGTCAAATATGCAGATATCCTTTCTCTAGTGCAGATGCAACAGTTGCAAAGAATACGGCGCTATGCAAAAATGTCAAAGCCGTCCTAGAGTTGTCGAGATTAGCCGATCCTGATAAAGAAACAGTACGCCTAGCACTAGAATGGTTAAAAGAAAAGTAGTTCGTACTTTAGTCTTCTGAATGGAGACTAACAGCTGCAGACACAATGAACAACCAGGACGCAGACCAGAATCACAAAACATAATGCCAGGTCCGTCGGTTACCGCTTGGCTGCGAGCGCTGCCTGGATGAGTACAGTAGAAGCATCCGTTATGCAAATAAGTCTAGGCAACTTAAAACAGGGAGTTCTACTGCGCTTTGTGCCAGATTTTGTTGCCTGTACGGTAGATCCCTGCTTGTCGCTGTATCTCACAATGATATATGGTATGCAAGGCCACTTTAATCGTATTTTTAAATATCACTCATGACTAACTCGTCGTAGCCTGGGTAGGACTACAATGGAGGAACAAGATAGAACCTCCCACACAGTCTGTCAGTAGGACTACCAGGGTACTGTGGAAGATTTTGAATCAAGATTGTCTACAGGTAGGTAGTCTAGTAAAAAACAGTATTTTCGGAACTTTGCGCTAAAATGACTTCTGGCAATTCTTATCTACATCGCAATAGTACCTGTACAGTTAGTCTTACCAGGAACTGGACTTATCTTGTATTGGTAGTCTACCTGGTACAATGTCGAAATAACACATCTACGGATTAATTTTTTTTAAATTGCGGAATTGTTATATCTGCGATTTATTTGAAATCCATTTCCCGTAAAGTTCACTGAATAAATATTTAATATAAATAGTTCACATGGTTCTCTTTCTTGACAATGACCTGTAAAAGTCACACGGCCAATAAGTATATGTGAAGAAGAACTTTTGTTCTTTTATGAAAATCCTCTGGACTTGTCAATCTTGACACGATTCCTATCCCATATCATTTCCATAGTTGAAAAACAACTTTTTTTCAAATATCAGGTGGGACCCCTAAGTATATAAGATTCGGTATGGAATAATGACATTTTTAGTTTATAAAGAGAAAACTTGTACTGTATATACTATCACCAGCATTGTATTATTACCTGAGACGTACATCGCATCATAACCCCTTACCGAAAGATAGTTCATTAAAGAACTTTCAAGAATACAAAAGAACAAGAAAACCCTACCTAATTATATTTACAGAAATTAGCTCTATAATTGTTCCTTTTTCTGGAATGAAACTTTTTTGAACACGTCCTTGTATTGAACGTGTTCTTCCGATGCACTTTTGAGAACCAGAAGCAGTAGTGAATGACGTGAATCCTTTCTTGGACCTGATACTCCACCAATTGACTATAGAGTTTTCTTACTCCAGATGTAATTATTGTTTGTTCGACAATTTTTGTTATTTTCACTTAAATTCGATACACAATTTTCTCCAATATCATTTTTCAACTCAATTGGAATTGCTGTACCCTGCCATACTGTTTTAACGTATGACGTTTTCCATTGATTATTTTATTGTACATCTGTCAAAATTAGCTCTTCACAGAAATTATATAGGATTCGTATTATCTTTTTAGGAACATTAGACCAATTCAGAAAGACACTACATAACTCAATCCAGAAGGGAATGAATTGAAAAATACGGTATTGCTAGGTGCTAGCAGGCGGCCATGATGGTTTGTGATATGATCAATGCACAAAGATGAATTTACTCCGTCGTGGCCTTGAATTGAATTCTCTGCATGTCACAGCTATGACACCACTACTAGATGCAGACAAGATTCATGTAATCCTGGTGAAACTTGAAGAAGGAACTATTATAACACATATAACACATTTATCTTATAGTAAAATTGTCTAATAATACGTCTTAGTCTCATGTACCTTAATCTATAAATATGATTTCAAGACTACCAAAATGACCTACTATACGAATGGCTTCACATGAGTAAGGTAGTTAGTTATCCGAAAGCAGACGGGGCTTTTTTTGAAAGAAATTGTCCAGAAAATTCTTGCTTGACCAACAGCCACCAACCCAAACCGCGCCCCTTTCTCCACGTTATCCCATGGTTTAGCCCCCCCCCACACCACGATGGTAATTTTCAAAAATAATAAAAAAAAATTGAGGCATAAAGTTTAATATAATAATCTATATCATGATTTACATTTTATGAGATTTGTATTATATAATGTAATTGTAAAGAAACAGTTTCATAGACCCATTTGTTTTTGCTTGAAAATGCTTGTTTGTCCCGTAGTATTGATTGTGTATGTTGATTGTGTGATGCCCTTTTTGAATACTTCCCCATGATGTCAAGTCTTTTTTGTGTGTTCTCTAGGAAGACGAAGACG
The DNA here is from genome assembly GCA_014885115.2 of Asterionellopsis glacialis. NCBI lineage: Eukaryota > Bacillariophyta > Plagiogrammaphyceae > Rhaphoneidales > Asterionellopsidaceae > Asterionellopsis > Asterionellopsis glacialis. The sequence continues at coordinate 5,366 of WKLE02003082.1, forward strand.
AAGATCCCCCGCCCCTTCGTCTTCTCAATGGAAATCCATGTTGATCTAAACGAATCATATTTTCTTCATTGTTGAAGTCAGCCATGGTTGAATCACCACTACCATGTATTTGTTGCTGATGTTGTTGCTGCACTACTCCTGCTGCTACATCCGATGCTTGCATGACATTTTGCTGTTGCTCCTGTTGTTGCCTTTGAGCTTGTTGTCCATGACGGGAAGGATCATATCCCATGGCTCTCAATGCTTGATAGGCTGCTCTCATGACAGTTTCTTCATCACTAAAGCGTTGTGCTGCTTTAATAATGAGATGTAAGCCACCGGCATTGGCAATATCAAGATGATGATCTGTGTCAGCTGCAAGGTTGGCAAGAGCCGTACATCCTGCCTGTTGGACACCCACAACATCAATATGGGAATCCATGGTGCGGCAAATCACATTGACACCACCATTTTCACAAATTACATCACGATTGTAATCGGTATTGGCAAGGTTTTGTAGAGCCTCACATCCGCATTGTTGAAGCTGCACGTTCCCGAGGAAGGTCCTCATGGCCTCCAAAATAGTGGGGATACCACCGACACGACCAATGGCAGATGAGTTTTCATCATCCCAGGATTGGATCCATAGTTTTTCACAACCCTTGGCTTGGATACGTGGTTCATTGGGGTATCGTCTCATAGCAGCCAAGACATCGCACAAGTCTGTGGCTTCGGTAGATAAACGTGCAATCGTTTCTTCGACTCCACCACCTGAAGAGGATCGTGAACATGTTGTGAGGTAGTCTGCACCGTTGTGGGATGATTGAGTACTGAATTCACGCGGGATAGTGGATATCGTGGATGCACAGCAACTGTCGACATAGTCTGCTGCGACTTGAGCACCACCATTGTTACTTCGTCCTGAAAGTTGAGAGTTGGTTCCAATTGAATGTCCTGTGGAAACGGTATTGGCAGATCGGTGTGACCCAACCGAACGATGAGAACTACTCACACGACCCCATTGTTGTTGCGATGGTCGCTGTTGAATTGGATGACATAGTAAACATCTTCCACGATGAACTTCATTTTCCACCGTCAAGGGAATCTTGGAGGTATTTCCCATGGGATCCATACGCAATTCATGTGTTTGTGCACCACATTCGGAACACCGTCCTTCACGCTCACGGTCTCGTTTGAGAGAAACTTCATAGTTATCTGTAGATGCTACGCTTGCGGAACCGGATGAAGCGTAATAGGCCGGTGAGGACGATGTCATGATGCCACGAACGGGTGGTCCTTGCTGCTGTGAATAAAATTGAGCTGCAGCCACGGAAGATGCTTGAGAGACTTGTGAGGAAGCACGTGATACTTGAGAGTTTCCGTCTTCGGTATCTATTGTCATTGACATGGAAAAGTCTGGGATGATATGATCGGGCATTATTGCTTAGAGGGAAGGGAATTAAAGAGGAAGTGTATCTTCACAGAGAGAGAACTTCTTGTAATATAAGTAGAACGGAAAGTAAGTTCGACACAAAAAGACAAAGTCCAGTGTACTCTTCAATCGTTAGGTCGCTGTTGAGATTTATAAGCAAAGTCGGAACACTTTTGATCAGGTAGGAGGGAACTGGAATGCACCCACAAGACTATCCGGGATGCGTTCACGTTCGTGATTACTTCTTGTCTTTTGATATGTCTCGTAAAGGCTCCACCTCAGTTGACAGCGGTAGTTATTTTAGCGCGATTTTTGAAAAATTGGTCACAACTACGCTAGTAATACGTAGAATAGTCACTAGTTCGAGGCTGCCGACTGAATGTCGTTGATATCTAGGCGTTTCCCTCGATGATTAGAATCGTGTGTGTTCTTTTGTCTTTGTATTCGGAGAAAAAGCCGAGTGCGAACGTTATTGTTATATTATTGAAGAGGTGTTTGAATGTGGTTGTTGTTGTATTTATGAGATCCTCTTTTTTTGTGCGCAGTAAGAAAATAATATTTTTGGTCGCTATTGAACGACGCCGCAGGAGAAAGTGAAAGGAACCCAAAAAAAGAGAAAATCGTAGAAAAACCTTCGGTTTGTGTAGGGGAAAACAGAAAAAAACTATAGGCTAGTGGGTCCCAGCGTAGGTTGGGTCTACCTGGTACCGGGTACAATACCTGTCAGGACTACTAGATTGTACCTAATACTCTATGTTTGGAAGTAAAAAGTGCTGTATTTCCACAAGCTATTTTCTGTACGACCAACGGTAATTGTGCTGTACAGTACGAGTACGGTGTTGGCATTCCCACCATTATTGATAACAGTTGCAGTATTATACTCCTATTACATAATTGAACTGGTGTACACCGACCTGGTATAGTACAGGTCCTGATGTTAACGCTTGGTAGTTCTACTACCTGGTACAGGTACAATCACGAATTTACGTGTCCCAGTAGGATGCAACTAATGCAAATCAATTGGACCCATTGCCGTGAATATTCGGGAGTGGACATTGCCGGTAGTCACTCTACCTGGTACAGGACTTTAGCACCCACAACGGGTTTCGGCATGACAAGTCATCAACTTTGGAGAACGATTGACAGACACTCCTACTGATCCTACGTAAAACACCCCGGGAGTCAAGTCTTGCTTCTTCAATCGTGTGATGTTTCCTTGGTCCAACATAGGGTGGACAAACTATTCCCCGTGATTTTCCAAAGAGAGACAGTGAAAACTTCAAGTTGACTGGAAATGTCTTGTCACCAGTTTGTTCCGATTTTCTCGGAGACTTCAGAATGTAGTGGCCGTTGTCCCAGGTACAAAAAGAACATTTACCTTGTGCAACATATAAATTCCGACCATGAAATGCATGTACAAGTGATACTTGTAGAACAAATAATACCTGATAGGTCATACCTGGTACCAGTTCAGGAGGTAAACTCGGGTTCCCGTGTGGTACGACCCAAAACGAAGGCGGGGCATGGGTTCTCGTTCGAACACTATACAAATAAGGTAATAATTGTTCCGAAAAGGTTCGGGTTCACGAAAAAAAGCTTTCTGAATAAGGTAAAAAGAGTAATTCGAGCATTTTAGATTAGGTACACAATCGAGTCACGGTTGAATTACCAGGTTTTTGTGGAGAATCCGCCTTGAACATAAATTCGATGATTTAATTTTTTATAATGATTTCATTATCCAATTTCTTTAATAAACTATGTAAAAAAACACCAAAAGACTATTCGAATTTTGTCTCTTTCACTGGAAGAGCCATACAACTTCTTTTTTTAAAAGAGCATTTAAGTTATTATTATGGTGCGGTTAGAAATATTGTGCGTACATTCTCATCAACTGACGCGTACTTATCCTGTCTAGGACCAGATACCAACCTGGATCTTCGTAAGTTCACAAGTATTGTATTCTCTACTGTATTCAGAAATATTAAATAAATCAATCATTTCATCGATTTTTCAATATTGCCCACAAGGAGTTAGTATTAGTTAATCTGAAATACTTTGCGTCGATTCACGGATGATTCTACCTGGTACCTTTTCAGTTCCAAATTTTGTTATGTCTCATGTGCAACGGACATTTCCAGCTCATTCACGGGACATTAGTCCCAATACAACATCTCAAGCCTCAACATTCGCTTTTGAACAAAATTTGTTCAGAAAAGAAAATGAACGGAAATATGGGGCTATTGTCAACTTGAACTAAGTACCTTGTTAGTAGAAAGATATTAGCAAGTACCTGTTCCTAGTACGTTCGACACTACAGCCAGATCAGTACTGGTACATTATATACAATACAAATGCTACTGCATGTTGTTAAAAATTGGGTTACCAGGTATGACGTGATTTGGATTTCTTTCAGTACCACAATTTCTGTTGGTCCACTGAACGGCTGTACAACGGACAAGGAATGACTTCGTATACACAACGGAATCAGTACTTAACAAACAACGGATTGTCTAGTCATTGCTGTTGGGTTCAGCTGCTCATATATTTTCTAGATTTATTTCGAAAAATCCTTTCACTAGTCTACGAGTATCTGGTAGGAATACCATAACACATCATGTACCAGGTTGGACTACCGGTACATGATGAAACTATTTAGTTCAATTCACTGACGTTGCCTTTCCAAAGAAACGTGAACAATTATGGTTATTCCTATGCACTTTTATGTTCTCAGTCAACTCACGTTTCTGTGTCTGCGAAAGATTGAATTAAATTATATCGAAAGTATTTCAGTATCCGTTGACCAAACTACTGTAATTATATGCCAATAAAAATGACTATACCTTTGGAGGAAAGTTAATATCATACGTATAGTACTGAACATCATTTTAACCCACAAAACTCATACCAGGTACAGGTAGCAGGTCCTTCCTGGTGTGATACCTTGTAATCCTACTGCACCGAGTACTGGATGGAAGGTATTTTCTTATTAATTGCATATCTTACGTGGGACCAGCAAATTCTGTTGGACTACCTGGTAGACCACCTGCTATACCATATTTTTGTGGTTGTGAAAGTTCCTAAGAGATTTAATTTAATTATTAGAGAGTATTATAGTCAGTACTGTATTAATAATATGCCAATAAAAAATGATGGCAACTTAGGAAGAAAAATAACATGCATAATATGGTACTGAACATCATACGATATTAACCCACAGAACTCATATCAGGTACCAGGTACAGTAGCAGATACCTTTCTGATGTGCGGATCTTCGTCCTTTGATGAAGATAATTTTGAATATAACATTAAACAGGCATACATGTATTGAAGTTAAATGGCAAAGTGGCACAGAGGCATTGTTTTGAACCAAATTGTCAAAGAAATTTGAAAACTGCATAGCTATTTAGAGAGATGCTTTGGGTCTCGCAAAAACAAATCATAAAATATCAGGATCTATTTGTTATGTAGCATTCATATACTCTAATAGTGCCCCAACCTGATCTAACTCAATTAAGGCCTCTTGCTGCCAGCCTTTGTTATCGCCATATATTTTTTCAAACTTTACCTTTAGATTCTCGGCTCTCTCAGTTGTACCTTCCTCGTCTGACTTTGTTAGGGCATCAATGACTACTTGAAAGGAAACCTTATCCGGACCGTATTCTAGCTTTCCTGCATCGTAAAGCTTTTGCATTCGTTCTAAGAGACGTTCTGCATCTTGCACTAGATTCCAATTGGCATAACATTTTAATAAACTACGATATGTAATCATGTTTGGTTTTGTATCCGCCTGACCTGTCTTATTGAGCTCCTTCATTTTGTTAACCAGGGCCTCAGCTCGTAAAACAGTCCAAACTCGGTCACCACTTCTGGCGAGGGAATCTGAAAACCGAAACCAAAAAAATATTAGTATTTGAAAGCGAAAAAAAAGATAATTAGGCATCGGCAAATAGCTTCCAAACTTACCAAGTGCATAGTTGTACGATATTGTATTTGGTGCGGCCTCAAGGTCCCCAGCAGAATACAATTCATGCATTTGCTTCAGTAGAAGTTCGGTTTCTTTAGCCATGCCTCTATTACCGCAGGCGCATAGAAGACAATTGTATGTTATCACATTTGGGACAACACCTGCCTCAATCATATGGTCTACGCAGGCCCTGGCCCGGAATGGTGCATCCACTTCTCCACTTTTAGCCCAAGCGTGCATTACACAGTTGTATGCAACCGCATTTGGCATTTCCTTCAAGTGTTTTTGAGCAAAGGAATCTTCCATTTGTTGTAACACACGCTCTGCTTCTAAAGGCTTGCATTCTCTCGCATAGCCACTTAGGACTCCAGTGTAGTGAAATGCATTTGGTCGCATATTCCGTTCCCGCATCCTACCGAGGAGTTGTTCAGCACGTCGGGCTTCACCGTCCTTGGCTAACGCATCAATTGCACATCGATAAGAAAAGGAGTTAGGTCCACCTTTGATTTTACCAGCATCTTGTAAAGCAACAATACGTTCGAGTAACCTGTCAGCTTTATCCCCCATGGCATGTTTTGCGTAAAGGTTCAGCATACTAGTATATGTAAACATATCTGGTTTTTGATCATTACTTTTCTCCATTTTGTTATACAGGGTTTCGGCTCGTTCTACAGCATTATTCTCATTCGTTTTAACAAATGCATCCAATACACAGTTATAAGCAATAACGTTAGGACCTTCTTCAACCACACCGCTTTTCTTCAACTCATCGATACGATTTAGAAGCCGTTCGGCCTTTTTGGCAAGTCCACGTTTTGCATACCCATTTAGCACTGCACAGAAATGGAAATTGTTAAGTGGCAAATTTGTACGAGTGAGTATAGCCTCTGCGCGTTCAGGTGTGTTATTTTCATCCTGGCACTTGACCAAGGTCACGAGAGTCTCAGTAAGAACCTTGCTATCCCAGAGAGAGTTTTGTTGCTCAAGCATGTTCAGTGCGTATTCAATTTTATCAGCAGACCCAGCTGCATATTGCTGACAAGCTCTCAGTACATTAAAAACAATACCCTTGGTAAGGACAGGGCGGACAGCTTGCGCCTTTTCTTCTTCAAGTAAACGTACTAATAAAAGTAAAGATTTCTCTGCTCCGTCCCTTTTGTTAGAGTTCTGATTTATGTGGAACCATATAGCATCAGCTGCGCTTCGAAAAGCCTTACGGTCAAAAGTGCCCACAGAGGCTTCCAACAAACGCTTGGTATCATCGTGAATGTTTGTGAACTTTCTTGATGAATCTTTCCTTTCTAATTTGCGCTTAGCATCTGCTACACATTTAATGGCAATGTTGTCTGGCGCCTTGTCTAGCTCCCCCGCTTTATGACGATCATACATTTTACTAAGAAGCTTTTCGGCATCATCTACCATACCTCGATTTGCATAACAGCGAAGTAAGGTTGTGTAAGAAATAAGGCTTGGCTGTGCACGTTTATCGTCCATCTGCTCCATGCGGTTCACAACTTCTGCTGCTCGAACTGGAGCATCAACAAGCCGGCTCCTCGACAGAGCATTGATCAGACAAGTAAACGATGCAGAATTAGGACCGTCCACGAGTTCGCCACTTTGATGAAGCGTTTCCATTCGTTTTATTACTCGCTCAACATTTGTTACTTTTGCCTTTTTCGCATACCCATCCAAAATTGCATTGAACTGCATTACACTTGGATGCCCGGAAGTCGAAAGTCGGTTGAGTAATGTTTCAGCACGATCAGGCTTACCTGATCTGGATAACGCTACGAGCGCAAATGAAAGCATGTTTGGGTCCCAGAGACCGTCATTTTGTTCAAGTAACATGAGTACTCTTTCCAAACGTCCAATGCTTGTCGAGTCCAACTCTTTTTGACAACTTTTTAGCACATTGAAGACAACACCAACTTTCAATTTTCCACTACTTTTCTCATCTTTCAATAGAAGCTCCAATATCCTAAGGGCTTCCCGCGGATTCTTCTCTTTGTTTTCAGGTTTTGTATGATACCATATCGACTTTAAAGCAGCCTCCCGTAATTTTCTATTTAAGGGTTCCTTGATGACCGGTCGGATTGTTTTATTGTCTTTACCAGCAGATGGGTTCCGAACATTTTTTTTGGTGCGTGGCTGTGGAGTTGCAGAGAATGATTCAGATGTGATGAAGCAGCTGATAAATGCAAATAAAAACAAGGCAACTACCCCATAGATTCGGAGACAACGAATTGACCGAATGACGCAATTGGAATTTATTGGTGGTTTTCGTCTTCTGGAATCTCTCCTTCCAGTGCTTTCGGCACTGACGCTCATATCGGGGTGCATTTGCTCCTTGGGGAAAAAGTGTTTTGTATCGTGATCTTTTCTTGTCTACTGAATCAAATGCATCGTCCTTCTCTCTGATCTATTTATGGAATCTCGAGGAACGGACTTTACCGTGAAACGCAGGGATGGATAGATTCTTTCTGTGTTGGCACCAACATCTGTACGGTAGTGCTAGAATCCCAACAAAGGTTTCACTTCTTGCTCATTATTTTGTCCCGGTCCTCTCCTTCTGATTTGGGATGGACTGGGTTTCGAAATGACGTACGCGCGTCTGTCCCCACTCCGACTTCCCCATTTGACAATGTTTAAATATTTAAAGTTAAGGATAATTCTTTTAAAGATTTTAGGTTTTTTGATATTTCAAGTTGGCCCGTCAGTGTGAAATGAGAATACTGACATCACACATCACACATCACACACCATCAGGCCATTTTTGACTCTTGAGCTTCTAGAGAGGTCCCTCTAGGAGCTACAATAGAAAGAGGTTTGAAGAATAACAACAAAATAACTTACGTTACATTCACACGGGTTGACTCAATGTACGTCGACTGCAACTTCACCGGCGAAAGCTACAGAAATAATTGTTTGTTCGTTCACGTTTGATTGCGTTGAGTTAAAATAATGCAACGGAGAGAAAAAAATACTATTTCTGTTCCATTAAGTTCGAAAGTACAACTTTATTATGGAATTTTTATTGATCATAAACAAAAGCGTCCCGATATAAAACATGAAGACATCTGAAAAAATTAGGGAACAAATAATTATAGTAGCTACAAAAACGTGTGTGCACTTTCTCGACTCTAAACCCAAAGTAAATCTTTTCCATGATGGCCATAATCTGACCCCATAAACTTACTTCGACAAACGGGACACTTTGTTTCCTTCATGAGCCACTTTGACATACAATCTTTATGAAAGACATGGAGACATTTTGGATTTCTTGACAGGCTAATCTCGTCTCCTACTTCGTATTCCTCCAAACAAATGGCACAAAGAACAGCACAGATTTTTTGTTCTTTGTCCCCGAATGTTCCGTACGTGACATCCAGATAAGACCGCACTTCTGGTGATCTGCTATGACTGTTTTCGCCAATGGTCTACAAGTTCAACAAATAATGGAATTTTTCTGTTTAGTGCGTTTTCCACGTACCCTACCTAGCTAGAGACCGAAACTTGAAAAATATGAACTCACCTTTGACAACAAAGTACAATCTAGATATTTTCTCCTTGTAACTGTATTCATTAAATCCAGATCATATTCTTTTACATCTAGATCCTTCGTTCTATCCTCAAAGGATAAGCGGATTATGTGCTCGTTCTCATTATTCGATTCTTCTCGTTCTGCAAAGCAGTTTGTAATAATAGTACTCCAAAAGAAGCTAGATAATACAAGTGCAACAAGGCCGCAATAAAGTCGATAGGTGGTAGGCAATGCGCTCATTAATAACATCCATAGTAGCGGAAAAGTATCAACCACTAAAAACAGTATGATGGCAAACTTCAAGAACAGTATTATTAACTCATTGCAAAGTTGATTCAATTGCATGGTGCCAAGCGACCTTTGGTAATAGGCCTTTAAGCAAAATAATTTGCCCCGTCTTCGACAAAATCGGAAAACGTGTATGTTGTTGATGTAGGTTTAAATGTTTGTACCAATTTCAAATTCTGTCATCGACCGAGAAGCAGCAACAAAATTGTCACTTCTTGGATGTGTCGAGTGTCAGAAGACCGGATAGGAACAATGTAAGGGTATGCTGATGAGTCCTGTCATACGTAGTTTGTTCCCGTGTATGGGGACCTGATGTTTGCTCAGAACATTTCTGATTTTTTGTCTGCGGATTTCCCATCAAGTATAATAGGACTACCTGTACATATCCAGCCATACTAATAAGAAAGGGGGAGCAGAACTAATGTGACGTAATCCATTTTTGAAAAAAGACATTTTCATTTTTGACGCAGCTTCTGACGCCTTGCTTCAGATTCCACTTCAAACATAATACTAAAGTTTAGTACTGAAACATTAGTAAAATAATACCTTGGATATACCGTTTGAATCGTACATGCGTTCAATATATATTATAAGTTTAGTAGAATAGCTCATTACTATAGACTATTTGTTCAATGCCATGTTACGGAATTTCACTGATTTTCAAATTCTGTCAGAAAGTGTCGTCACATTGTTGTTGAGAAGTTTCGTTTTTCGTTTGCGCCTCGATAAAATGGCCGCACAAAGCGTATTCGACAAATCGGTAGCGCTCAGAAATGATACATTTAAAAAACATATTTGATTGTATGGCTAGTTCTTTGAGCAATTACGAAATTACAGTTGCTTAGTTGCTCATCCTCCAGAAGCAAAATACTATACACACCTACTCTGTACCCAGTACTTAAAGCGACAAATAACAATGTAGGTCATGGTATTTCTTTTGTATTGCATTGGGAAGTTTATCCGCGGCGAGATCACGGTGTCCTTTCAATAGTACATATATCGCCATTGTTAAATCTTAACACCTCAGTGCATTTCACGAGTTACCTTTAGCCAGATCTCCTTTCAGTAGTAAAAATCACCAGATAAAGAAGAAAAAGTGAAGAATCATCTCGGTGCACATACAAAACTTTAGCTCTTAATTGATTTAACAGAAGTGATAATAGCGCTAGCTTGCTTTTTCGGAGGTAAGGCACGGACAAGAGTCTAACTTAAAGCCTAACCACTCTTTTGAGGCATATTTAAGATAATCTCACAATATATACTAAATCCTATTTTCAAGTTTAGTAAGTTCTCTCTCGAACGTTTTTCGTCCACTTTAACGGGAGTTTGTCCTCTGAGACTCCATCCAAAAGTTTATAGTAAATTGATGGTGAAGCGTCACGGAGTTTCTTCAAGACGATAGGTCCGACTTGACCTTCCGCACAGCACCGACGGAAGATTAGCTCTACCATCTCGTTCCGAACGTCGCTTTTGGGCATCAGCTCGGAACAAACACCCAAGAAAGTCCCATACGAAACATGATTTGGCTTTATGTGTTTGGAAGATCGCAATTCGTCCAGCGTGGTACAAGCGACCCTGAAAGCTTCTTGCATGACCTTGTCATTGCCAAACGAGTATTCACAGGCGTTGAGGACTGCATTGTAGACTATGACATTCGGCCGAGCTCCCAAGTTGCCTGCTACAAAATCGGCTTTCATGCGATTAAGAACCGATTGTGCTTCTACTGCCTTAAAGGGCAATTCGCTTCGAGCATAATTTTGGATTAGTGCCGTGTATGCATGAGCATTTGGTCTCACACTGGAATCTCCACGTCGGTGACACTCTTGCATGTATTCTAAAATGCCTTCGGCAGTCTCCGCTGCATTCTTTACTTTACTTTTTGCCAACGCATCAAGTACGAGGGTGTAGCTCTGTACATTTGGCTTCAGATCTGAATTCCCCGCTTCATATTCTGCTTGCATATACTCTAGGATGTCTTGAGCTCTTCTTGCTGCTATAGTTTTCTCACCACTTTTAGCCCAGCAGTTCAGTAGGGCGTTGTAGACAGTTACATCTGGCTTCGCCGAGAGCGTGCCATTTTCATATCTGCCCCTCATGTCTTCAATGATGCCTTCTGCCAACCAAACAGTTCCATTCCTATTGACGTCCTTCATGTCTTCAATTACGTCATCGGCGAGCCAAATAGCTCCCTTGTCGCCTGTTCTCGACAAGGCATTAATCAAGTTCGAAAAAAAGGCAGTGCTAGGTTCAATATCATCATTTTGATATACTTCCTGCAAAAGATTTTCTAGAGCCTCCAAAGAATCCTTGCCACTATGTTTAGTTATAGCCATAACCATTGTGTTATAGCTCACCGTGTCCGGCTTGACTTTGGTATTTCCATTGCGATGTTCCTCATGCATCCGCTCCAGTAGCAGTTGTGCCTTGAAAAAGTCTTCTTCTTCTTGTCCATTTGCAAGAGCGTGAAGAACAATATTGTAAGTTCGTGTATCAGGCTGAACATCATCGTTACCACTAATAAACATGTCTTCCATTAGTCGCAGCAGCATCTCAGCCCTTTTAGCACCTCCCTGCTTGGGTCGAATAGCCCAAGCTCGGATGACCGTGTTAAAGCAAACAGTGTTGGGTTTTGTATTGTTACTATCTTCCTTGTAGTCTTTTTGCATTTGAAGCAAGATTTCTTCTGCTCGTTTTGCACCCAAAGGTTCTCTGTTACTGGCCCATGCATTCAGAAGGGAAGCATAGGTTACAATATCAGGTCTAAATCTTTCTTCTGAAGATGATTTGAAAAGATCCACAAGTTCTCCAAAGAGACGTTCAGCATTCTGTCCTTGATTTTGTGAAGATCTTGCATATGCAGATATTACAGTATTAAATGATACTCGATCTGCTTCCACTTCTTCAAGAAGACCCAACTCATGTAGACTTTTCAATCGCCGCAAAATTGCTTCAGCCTTAATTGCGGCGTCCGGATGTGATGTTCGTGACCACGCATCCATGACTTTGTTAAAACTTATTATATCTGGCTTTATCTGATGGTTCCCATACTTATTATATGACTCTAGCATATAGTCTAGTACGTCCTCTGCTCGCTGACCTGCCCAAGATTTACCACTTTTAGCTAAAAGAGAAAGTAGCAAATTGAAAGTCCATGTGTTGGGCGGTCGGTCAATATTCTTTTCCGCTACGTTCAGTTCCTCAAAAATGGCCATTACATCAGAAGTAGACGAGAATGGTCTCAGCTGTGTTTGTCCATTTGATGCAGGCTCCCGCGGATGCATTTGATCTTGAGCATAACGAACGCTCTCTGCTTCGCTTTCTTCATCATCTTGGTCACCAAGTCCTTCCCATGCCTCTCTCACAGCTTTGTACAAGTACACATTAGGACGCATGGCTTGATTGCCAGTCGCACTATACAAATTTTCCATTCGTTGTAATAGGAGTTGAGCTCGTTTCGTAGCATCCTTTGCTTTGTTATTGGAGGATGATGCAGCTTCTTCTACTCCTTCTTCTACCAACTTAGTGATGCTAGCCGAATCACGACACCAAGCCAAGATGACATCTTCGTAAAGTGACGCAGATGGAGCAAATCGTTCTTCCATTCGATCTAACAAAGTTTCAGCCTTTTCTGTCGATCCCTGTTGCTCACTTGTTGCCAATGCACGAATGATGGATGCATAAGATCGTGCAGCTGGTTGAATTCTTGTATTGCCTGATTTTGATTCTTCCAACATCCAACGCAAGGTCTGTTCAGCTTTGGTAATTCCACCGTTGTCGATGGTATCGCCTTTGTTATGTTTATTATCATTGCTGCTCTCCATGGCAAGACATGCATCAATGAGTGTATTGTAGGTGGTAGTATCAGGAAGAACACGAAGATTATTGTTAAGGTAAGCGTCAGATTCCATTTGCTTGACGATCGATCCGGCTTGTTCTACTGCATCAGATGCATTAGGCTGTTTGGCAATGGCGTTGACAAGGGCATTGTAGGCTGTAACATCGGGTGCAAGACTAGTTTGAGATGTTTGCCTGTGATACTGTTGCATTTCTTCAAACAAGTCACGTGCTTTCTGTGCCGATTCCGGTAATTGCGCATCAGCCCATGAAGTGATACAAGTCGTGTACAAATAAACATTAGGAGCTGCATCTTTGTATCCCGCCTGATGGAGCTTCCACATTCCATCAATGACAGTTGAGGCTTGTTTCGCAAATACTGCTGGACTTTCATTATCATCATCAGAGTTAGTATTAGTGGAATTGGTTCTAGATAGTTCAGATGACTTTCGAGCCAAAGAATTGACAAGTAACTTGAAACATCTGGGATCTACTCGTTCTTGTTCCTGTTCATTGCTTAACAAATAGCCCTTGAGTTTTTCCCATACACTAAATGCTTCATTTAGCACACCGCATTTGCAGTAGGTGTAAATTAAATTAATATACGTAGCTGCGTTGGGTTGGACATTTTGTTCTAACATTTCTTCATAGACACTTTTGGCTCCCTTCGCAATGGCCTCTTGTTGACTACGTTGTTGTGATTCTAACCAAACGAAATATTCTGCTTTTGAGACAGGTGGTGGTGGTAATTGTTTTGACCATGCTTGCAACACAGCATTGTAAAGATTCAGTAAATCTTGTTTTTGATTCTTCTCATTACTATAATCATTCGATGATGATGATGTTTGCAGTTGAGCAAATCGTTTAAGAATCAACGTGGCCATATCTGCTGCTGAGGATGTATCAGAAAAAGAATGTTGCCACTCCTCTGGTGAAATTCGACAATTGGCTAAACTTTTAATGACAGCCATGTAAATAGGCAACAGCGATGATGATTCAATTGTCTGTTTGGATAACAAATTATCTTCAAGTCGTTGAAGAACTTCTACAGCTTCCATAGTCTGTTGCGATTTTGTATGAGAAAAGATAACAAATGCATAATCATTTGTTTTCAGCAGTAGTGCCGTCTTATGACCATTGGTATTCTTGTTGCTCTCATGGATCCTTTCTTCCATCAGTTCCAAAATCTGATTGGCTCTTCGACTTGCAGTTTGTAATTCTTTCAAATTTGAAATTTGATTGGATGTCCAATTATTGGTCCTTCCTTTGACACGACGTCCCTTTTTCTGTTTGGAAGCTGATCGTGCTTCATTCCAAGACCGTGATACTTTATTTGTCCATGCATGCAAGACAGATTGGTGGCATTGAATCCAAAATTCATCATCGTTATCATTATTTTGGTTTGTTAAAAAATCAGTACAAACACGTTCTGCTTCTAAGCCTTCCCCTAATCTTGCCCATTTTTGTAATATAGACAGTAGAGATGTATTCCATGGTACAGATCCAGGTAAATGTGTTGATTTTTGTAATAATTGTTCCGCACGTACAGCTTGACCAATTTGAATTTTCCGTTGTCGTTCATAATCATGGGCTTGACCACCACTACTATTTGCACCACGATAACTGTAGGGGTGCATTTTTCTTGGACCATTCATATTCTTACCTTTATTCTTGTTGGTTGTATTATTTTTGTTTTTATTGGTACCCCTTTTTTGCTTATTCTTGGAATTCTTGCGTTTTGGTTGTTGTTGTTGTTGTTGTTGTCCTTGTTTTGTGCGAAAGGGGCCGTCATTTGATTTTTTAGCAACAGCTGTAGTTTCCTCATTCGTATTGGCGTTTGTATTTTTGATGGAACTTGTACTATCGATTGGAGAAGAGGAATCACGAATCAAGATACCACGATTCCATCGTAAGGATGAACTTGGTAAAAAACCTTGAACATTTATAGAAAATAGCCAACAGTAACAAACCAATCGAGAGGCAACAATAATATGGAACTTCATATTTTTAAAAAGAAACTGTAAAGATATCAAGAGGTCACGACGAGTGCAAAGCTGAACTCCGTCTAATCTCTAAACTTTCAACTGTCTTTCGATGGAAGACTTCTAATGGACTAAACACCAAAGAAAGATAGACAAGTTATCTCGATTGGCACACATCAATTTACAGAAGACTTCGATAGATCCGATGATCCAAGAAAATCTGGTCATGTCTCTAGGCTTGCGTTAAATAAAAATTGATTCCTAATCTTTAGATAATTCTACTGCGTTTGCGTAGAACATGATTTCAGATAGAACGGCAATGCAAAATTTCGAAATGGTCTATTTACCAAATAAATAGATTTTTTAATTTAAAGATAATTTACATGTACCTAATAATTTTGTTGGAAAAGCATGACGAATGCAGCTTGCAGATGCAAAGATTGCTGTTCACCTCTCTACTAGACTAGACTACTGTAGATTTTTTTAGATTTTACATCATTATTCAGTCTCCCCTGCTCAGTTAACATTGCGCTCGTGCGCGTAAAATCTACACCTTGTTGGTAGAAAGACGAAGGACAGAACTATAACTGACGTGTCATACCAACCAAATCATATCAAAAATGACGCCGACATCATCCTTATATTTTTTTTCTTTCTTCTTTTCTCGACTTTTTTTTCGATCTTGTTTCTCGCAGACGTGTCGTCGTCTGTGTCTGCGGTTGGCGTGGAGTATGGGAGACAAGAAAATAAATGAGTCAATCATCACAATCTTCTCTTTTGGTGCTGGTTTGTTAGTACACTATCGTATAGGCAGCAGCCAATTGACAAGACAAACTCTGTCAATTCTGACTGACTTGATCACGCCACTTCACTCTTGCAAAGTTCCTAGTTGAAACATTGTATTTGAGTACAACTCATCAAGATTCTATAAAATCACTCAATAAAAAGTTCGAATTAGTTTAATAGGAATAAGCACAATGAAGTTTGCATCGAATATTGTTTTTTTCTTGCTACCGGTGGTAGCAAATGCGTTTGCACCTTTATCTGTGACATCTCCTAAACAGAAGTTTGGTGTTGTGTCACCATCATCCTTTCAACATCAAAGACAACGACAACTACAAGCTCCAATTACTGCTAGCAGCAGTAGTACGGAACTTTCCTTATTTGGTGGTGTCGATGGTGGACAATTGACAACCTTCTTTTTAGAAACACTTATTTCGACAGGTGTCCCTACAGTAGCTACAATTGCAGTGATTGGATTTGCCGCAAATGCATTCCGTTCCAAGGATGATGGGATTGGTGGGTATGGAAGTGGTGTAGGTGATTTAAATAATCCAACTGCACAATTGTACAATGATTTGTATGGTGATGGTAAGAAACAAAGTGGTGCTGGATTTCCATCTTTTGGTCCTAAACGACGTGGTGAAACCAACCCTGTCAATTTGGGTATCCCCTCGGAACAATTTATTAAAATTAACAAACTTAATACCAAACTGGATAGTTACAAATACAGTATTACGGCCGCGACACAGTCCAAGGCAATTGCAGCAGCTGAAATTCGTGAAAAGAAATTTGATAATGCATTACGCATGGCATCAACAACATGGTCGTCATCGTCTGGAGAACTTACACCCTATCAAAAATCAAAGTTACTTGCAGCGGAAAAAGAATTGTTGGAAACAGGATCTAAATTATTGGCTACCATTCAATTGATTCAAACAAGTTTGACACAAGATGTGATTGATCAAGAAATGAAACATATGGATGTATCACCTCGCATGTTGGATCCTAAACCCTACAATGAAAGTGCTGTGATTGATGTTACAACCACTGACGATAAGAAAAAGGATGGTATCATGAGTTCTATTTCAAATATACTTCCCGGCAAAAAGGGGGATAAGGATGAAATTTCTACCAAGGGTAATTCATGGAAGGAACTTTCAAAAGTTCAACGCGATTTAACCAAATTGGAATTAGAATTTATCAAGGAAATAATTAGCATTATGGGTCCTGAACGGGCCAATGGTATACGTGCTGCTTTATTGGGTGATATGGCTGTGAATGGATCACCTGGTGGATTACTTATGAAATTAAAGGAACGTCCACTTTCGGGTATTTTAAATTTAGACAGTTCTGCTGCTGGTGATGATTCTACAACATCATCTGTCGGACCTAAATCTCTCTTTGTAACCAACTTTCCTGGTGATGTCACAGCCTCCCAGGTATCTGATTTACGTGAAGAAGTGACTGCTATCGTACGTAGTTCCAAGCCAGGTGATGAAGCGTTGCTTATCCTTCAATCAGGAGGAGGTACCGTCACTGGATATGGTTTGGCTGCAGCACAATTACAACGATTCAAGGAACACGGTATGAAACTTACCATTTGTGTCGAACAAGTTGCAGCCTCCGGTGGATACATGATGTGTTGTGTAGCGGATCGTATCGTTGCATCACCATTTGCTGTACTTGGGTCCATTGGTGTCATTAGTGATATCCCCAATGCTTATGAACGCCTTAAAAAGGAGGGCATTGAATTCCAAACCATTACAGCAGGCAAGTACAAACGTACTGTGACACCCACCAAGAAAATTACCAAGGATGACCTTGAGAAATCCAAGGAAGATATTGAAGGTATGTAACGATTTTCTGTATCCGTTGTTTGAGAATACTTTTCACAAGAGGATGTATCATTTTTTTGTTTTCTCTCCTAAACCATTCCTAAATCATCGGACTGTCTTTGTGTTTGCAATATTGTCTTGTCTACAGGTATTCTCAAGTTGTTCAAGACTTTTGTTCATCAGAACCGTCCATCTCTTGATATTGATAAGGTTGCCACTGGAGAAACATGGTTTGGAACTGATGCTCTGGAGAAGGGATTGTGTGATGAGATTAAGACTGCCGATGATGTTTTGATGGAATTTGTAGATCAAGGTTTCAATGTGTATGATGTGCAGTACGCACCTCCCATGAATCCTACATCGAGTTTGGCAAGTCTTCTCCCAGCTACCGAGGCTAGTAATAGCAAACAAGGTATCCTTGCTCGAGGACTTCGGTGGTTAGTTAGGAATGTGGCTTCTGAAATCAAGTCCGAACTGAGTGATGTATCTGTGGATCAGTTGACAAAAGGAATCACATCTCAATCTTCCATCGAGAAGAGGTATATGATGCTTGATGATTCTGCTGACAATATTCGTGCTCAGGATTAAGCATTTTGAAAGTAACGGATACAACAGATGAACGCCCTTACAAAAAAATTACAATATAAATTTTCTCTTTAAAAACCAACCACAGCAAGTACTCTGTCTTGACGCGTTTTGGCTTCACTTGCACTTGCACATAATGACGAAGGGAAGATGGCGTCCTGGAGATTTTGTATAACTTTTTTGAGGTTAAATCAATAGTTTGATGCTGCCATCATCTCTGTTCCTTGGAAATCTTTCACAATGTCCCTCGTCGAAGCGAGATGACACCATCCTCGTCGATGCGCGTTTTATTGATAGTAGTCTTTACCTAAGGCAAATTCAATTCAAGCGTACCAGATAACACGCAGTCTATGTTGTAAAGGAAAGACTTGCATGTTGATGAAACAGAACATTCTGAGACACCAACCTAGTTCAACCTAGTTGATGCTCCTTTGGTTGATGGTGTTTACCTAAGGTAAATTCGATTCATGCTTAGTAAGTAGTCTATGTTGTATACTTCGTATGGGGATGAAACAGATCGTTTGAGTTCGAGAGGGATCTTCACAAATTGGGAGGGTCCTTATTATTTTCAAAAGACTAGTGGATGGACAGACAAAAGCGAAATCAAAAACACCTTTGTAGCTTGCCGGCGTTTGAAATGATATTTGAGTCACGTATTGCTTGCAGTGTAATTCTGACAAATACATAGGAACTCACTTTTCTGTCATTGAGACAGCATTTATAGTTTGACATATGACCTATCAAGCATAGGCAAGGTCATAGAGCACTTAATTGCCATGATTTAGCAAAACCAGAACCTTATTGCCCTTTCCGTTGTCTTTCCTTGCCACGATGGAACCCAAGAAGCTTTCAAGAATAAATTGGCTTCGTACAATGACAAAAAATATTCAATTGTCATGCAGGAAAGAATATCAAAGCGTCCTTTTTACTTAATCCGTACTATTCTATGATGCGGGACTCAGCCTTTCAAATGGTCTGATACTTCTAGAGATGCTCTTCGAAAATACACCAACAATACTTCTGTTTTAATGTCATAGAAGATGCGAACCTCTCCTTTTTGATTCACAGTGCGTCATAAGTTTCTTCAGTTTCATTTAGTATCTTCAAGTGTATTACATAAATTATTGCTATTCTCCTCTGAAGCCAGCTGAAGCCGAAAGAGCAATAGAGTACTCCTATAATATTTACTATGATTCAGAGTGCGTCATGAGTTTTTCAACTTCATTTAGTGTTTTTCTAATCTAAAACCAGCTGAAGGCTAAAGAACACTCTCTAGAGTATACGCTACTTTGTGTACAGTACTTTAGGTAGGTGTCTTCCTACCTTCATTATACTGTGGTAAAAAAGTAATAGGAATTGAGGACAGCAACTGTACAGGTACGTATTAGAAAAATTGTTCATTCACGAGAAAACCATACCAGATACTTCTTCAATTACATTGACACTACCTTTAACGAATACTGAGCTCTTTACACGACTATCGTTTAATATGAACATAATGATTCATAGTGAACAATTTATAAAAAGTTAATTGATATCATTGAAGATCAAGGTAATGTCGTAAGTACTACTGGTTGTTGCGTCATCTTTCTTCTCCTCTACTCTTCAATTCTGAACAGATCAACAATACCTGGTAATAATACTCCATGAATCATGTTTGCTGAAGAGACCTCTCTACCAAGTATTATTTAATACCTGGTTCTACCATTTATCAGTACAATTTCGGAAATGTCTGCTGGCGTTCAGAGTATGTATTGGACATCGTAAAAGTACGTACCTGGTAGTCTACAGGTGTATGTATTCGAGAAAAAAGAAATCGTACAATATCAGTACATATCTTGCGATTCAAAACTACAACATGTCATTCTGCCTAAAACTAACACCACCCAAGGAGAAAACGATTATTTGCAGAAGACTCAAGAGAGCTGCATGACAGTGCTATACTCTTTGCCATCTCTATCTCCACAGCAGGAGTTCGCGTTTCAACTTCTCCTGATAGCCAGGAGAAATCTCTCACTTTAAAACACTGACAACTCCTGGTATAATATAAGGAATTTCTACTTCACTTGTTCATTGCGGCAGTGGTCCTTTTCGGATCTTCTGCGGTCATGATGAATAAAGATTACACCAGAATGTTTAATAATGAGGCTCCAAGGTTGAAGGAATGTGAGTCACTAACCATAGCGATTACGAATGATATCGAGCTCAAGGAGAATCTCGGTGGACGAGACCCTCCTTCGAAGACCAATAAAACAGTAGAACCAACCAAGGGTGAGCATTCGACGAAAGCAAAATTAATAGGCGAACAAGCATATGAATTTGCTATCAACGAAGCCGCAACTGTTGAAATGTCCTCCCGTTTCTTCATCAGAGCAAATGAAGAGGCAATACCCAAATTTCAATGCGACGAAATTGTATTGGGGAGTTTATTGGGTACTGGGGGTTTCAATGATGCGTACGAATTGCAAAGACTAGACCTTGTCATGGATTTCTCCGTGTCCGAAGAAGAACGCATAAAAAGACTTGAACTAGCAAAAGGTATTGATAAAAGCGAAACATGCCAGTATGCTATCAAATTCATGAAAAAAGAGGTCATGCTGAAACCAGAATCATGCCTTGATGCTGCTGCAGATATACTGATTGAAGCAAAATTTCTGGCCAGTCTGCGGCATCCCAACATTGTGCGCTTACATGGCCTTTGCTCAGATGGACCCAAAGCGTTTTGTAAGGGAAAGCCTATGGGTTACTTCCTTATCATTGATCACCTAGTAGACACCTTAGACAAAAGATTGCTAGTATGGAAGGAACTCGAGCAACGAAAGAATGAGCAGTTACAAGAGCATTACGAGGATCAACTACAGTGCCAAGAGCTTCACAAGTTACTCAAAGCGCTCTTTTTGAGACGGTTGCAAGCTGCACAGGGTATTAGCAGTGCTTTGTTATATTTGCACAAAAACAAAATCATATTTCGGGATCTTAAGCCAAATAATGTTGGCTTTGATAGTTCAGGCGTTGTCAAGATCTTTGACTTTGGCCTTGCCAAGGAATTGAATCCAAAACACCATTTTTCGAATGGTTCTTATATGATGTCTGGTGAAACAGGATGTCTCCGATATATGGCTCCAGAAGTGCACCTTCGTCTTCCGTATGGTTTAAGTGCAGATGTTTACAGCTTTGGTTTGATTCTTTGGCAAATCATCGCACTTGAACGGCCTTATGGTAACATGACGCTCGATGAACACAAAGATCATGTGACAAATGGGGATGTCCGTCCAGCTTTACAAGCTCAATGGCCATCCAAACTCAGGAATACAATGAAATGGAGTTGGGCTTCTGACCCATTTGTACGGCCGCCAATTCAGGATGTTCACGATAGCATCAAGAGTCAAGTTCATAAGATGGAGAGAGAGCTACAAGAACCAAGTGAAAGTGATACGCAACAAAGTCGGAGTTCATCAGGGACAACACTGTCTGACTCGGAGAGTTCAAGGCGTTCATCAAATCTTTCAATCAAGAATAGAGACCGTCGACTATCACAACCCAATGAAATAAGTAACACGAAACAAAGGTCCAGTTCAGCAAGACGGCGGTCTTTGGCGTCCGTCATGGAACTTACCCATATACGGAAAATGAAATCCAATCGAACTGGTGAACAGACCCCAGAGAAAGAAAAACGCGAGTCAAAATCAAAAGAAAGGACCAAGGAACAAGCTGCCATGATGGCATCTTGCAAGAGAGCGTCCATGGGCACCATTGGGCGTCATTTTCGTGTGCGTAAAGAAGGAACCTCTGATAAAGATTTCACTGAATCTTCATCGAAGGATACATGAAGACAGGTTTCTTTCCCAAAGAAGAGGAAACGTTAACAAATGATAGACGAGTTTCATTTGAGATCATGCATACTAGGCACCAGGAAAAGAAAGCAGCCAAGGGAGACTTCATCTTTGAGAGAGCTAAACTGAGAGCATTCAGCGATGAGCAAGTTGTAATACAACTCAAGAAAGCGAAACAAGACTACCTGCTGATGTTGTCCTGTAATGAAAACAAAACATTATAAGAAGGTGGTGCAGTATGCCAACAAAAGAGCTGAAGTCTACCTGATTGCGAGAAAGAAGTCGCAGTGAAACCCAAACAAGCGAGAAGGAAAAACAAGTTCATAATGCTTCGTTGAAGATGATAGTATTTTTTCCTGTGCTAAATAAAGTGCATGGACAATGCTGTTATATCATAAAAGAGTTTAAACAGAGTTACTAAGAAAGTTGTTAAAAAGATGTTCAAATTTACTTTTTTAAGAATGTATTAATGATAATCTAGAGTTTATATGTTATATATTACAAGCTGTGCATTGGATGTGATGTAACGAGCCTACTTACCCCTTGAGGGCTGCTTTACTAGGTAGCGGTGGCACATGATTGTAGCTGAGAAGAAGAATGCCCGAAAGTGCAAGGCAAGCACTTGCAAGCCATCCACGGATAGCAATTGGGTTTGTGATTTCTTTGAACCAACAGATACCCCAAAGTCCAGTCACAAGCATGGATGACTGTGTTAGACTGATGCCTACACCTTGACCGAGGTGAGTTGCTGCCAGGATAGCCGCCATGTTACCGATACTCCAAAGCAATCCTGAGGTGGAACCAGGCACTGCCATGATCTCAAAATGGATGGGAGGCATGGCTTGCCATGCTAAAAGAACGTCCCGCTTCGCAGAAACATAGTTGCAATAAAAGCGAGCTACCCAAAGAAAAAGGGTCATAACAACTGCACCCACTCCAAAGGAAAAGACATAGTTTAACCCTTTCATGTCTTCTCCTGCGTAGTGCAGTGGCACCAACGTTGTAGCACCCCAAGATGCACCAACAGCCACAGTAATTATTCCAACCTGCCGCACGGGGACGTCCATATCACACTCTTCGGCCAAGTATTTCGAAATCGTAGACGCAAAGGCATATGCACCATTGCCATCTGGAGGTACAAGAGATTTCTTCTGTGCTTTTTTTCGCTTTCGGTATTTACAGTCATAATCGTCGCTCTTCTTTTTCTTTGGACTGCTACTGTTGCTTCCCGCATTTTTGCTGTTGCTGTGAACAGTTGCCATAGTAGCACGTGCAACTGGTGCTATGTCAGCATTAACAATCATTTGATTTTCCATATCAACAGCAGGTTCTAGAAGAACGATTTCAGCAGCTTGCTGCTCGTCATCTGACTCGCTTAGTGACATGTTCAACTTCATCATTTCAACATCGTCTACCTGCTTCGTATGGTCTTTGTTCACTAGACAAGTCCAAGAAAAGCAATACATTTTAGCTGATATTTCTCCTGTATTGGGAGCCGAAAAGAAACTCATTCCAACAATACCTGCAATCATCATTAAGATAGAAAGGCATGCACTTGACAGGGAAAAGACTCGTTCCTGGAAAACAAAAATGCCCCAACAAAAAGAAACCATAACACACATACTTGAAGAGGTTGCTGCTGTGATTGCTAACCCCGCAGTCCGTGCACCAACCACATATGATACACCTGCTGGAACCCAAAAAAATCCAGAAAGCAACCCCAATGGTGTAAATCTCAAACGATCGACACCTTATTGGTATCATTGTCGTGGGAAGAAAAAAAAGAGGAAGAGAGAAAAGACAGAAGGTGATCGAAACAGTCGTTAGAAGTTGCTTCAAATACTTAACGACAAGTTTCAATTGCGCAGATTAGTATCGGAGTCAAGAGCTAAATAAATCGACAATACTTAATAAACCCAAGAAAAGGTCATTTTCCAACTAACATATACACAACCGCGCATCGCAATAAATGTTAGTAGGACCTACTACCCGTAGGAACTAGGACCTCTAGAGAGAGCAACCCACCTAAAAGGAGAACGCTGAAACTGCTGAGGAAGCAGAGAGCTGTCTTGTACGTTTGGAAGACAAGGGGGTCCATGTCGACGGCTCGGACCGCTTCGCTCTTCATGGGAACGCTGAAACTACCAAAGGCCAAACATGACACCATGACAGCAATGTAGCCGCTAGCAGTAGCTGACAAAATCATGGTCAGATGATTCTGATGGGTGACTGGGTGGGAGTGTCTTCACGGCAAGCAGCCGTGCTGTCTGAGATGTGTGAGAAGTCTTGGTCGGTCAACTTCTCCACTGAAGATGAAGAGTTTGAGCAAAAATTGTCTAACGGGATCAGTCGCCAATGGAATTTCTCTCTCCTGATATCCGACTTTTCCCATACTCAATTGGTACACTTTCTACTGGAGGATCCGGGGATTTCGAGAAAACGGGTGACAGACAGACCATTTAGTCAATAATCAGCCGTTACAGAACGCTTTCC
>WKLE02003086.1:0-12817 GCA_014885115.2 Asterionellopsis glacialis
TGTTGGTTGATCAGATGAATCGACGGTTGGCAAAAAATCCACTAATTTCGGAAGGTCATCTGATTGTGAGGGTTGATTGGAATCCTGAACGGTTGGCAAAAAATCAATTAGTTTCGGAAGGACTTCAGATGGTGATGGTGTTGGATGATTGGATCTATCTACTTTTTCTAAGTGATTTGCTGTTGGTGGTGATAGTGATGGTAATAATGATAGTTGATCAGATTTATCTTCGGTTGGCAAAAGATCAATGAGTTCCGGAAGGTCATCTGATGGAGATGGTGTTTGTTGATTGGTTACATCTATGGTTGGCAAATAATAATTTCGTTTTGGATGGTCATCCGATGGTGATGATGTTGGTTGATTGGATGTTTGAACGGTTGGCAAAAAATCAATTAGTTTTGGAAAGACTTCAGATGATGACGATGTCGGTTGATTGGATATATCAACAGTTGGCAAAAAATCAATAAGTTTCGGAAGGTCATCTGATGGTGATGTTGACGTCGATGGTGATATTGATGGTTGGTCAGGTTCATCAAAGATTGGTAAAAAATCAATTAGTTTCGTAAGGACTTCAGATGGTGATGATGTTGGTTGATTGGATACATCTATGGTTGGCAACCAATTTTTTAGTTTCGGAATGACTTCTGATGGTGACGATGTTGGTTGATTGGATGTATCAACAGTTGGCAAAAAATCAATCAGTATCGGGAGGACTTCTGATAGTGATGACGATGGTTGATCAGATCTTTCAATTGTTGGCGAAAAATCAATTAGTGTCGGATGTGCATATGATGGTGGTGATAATACCTGGTCTGATTTATCTAGTGATGGAGAGGTGGTAGGTACTTTCGACAATGTATATGAAGGCTGTGCTGATGGTAAGCCTGACCTACTTGGTTGTTCATTTGGCCCAACACTTGGTACCGTAGATGATGTTATGGTGGTAGTCGGTGATAAGGAGGACGTAAGGCTGGGTTGTTGACTTGACACTTCGGAAGGAAAGTCGCTTTGTACCACACTGGTTGCTTCACTTGGTATATCGCTTGGTGATGAAGTTGGTTCCGGTCTTGATTCATTCGACAAGGTTGGCATGAACGTTGGTGATATGGAAGACCTTAAGATGGAATGCTTACTGGACCCTTCGGATGGAAGGTTGCTTTGTACGCTTGTTGGTTTAGTTGGTTGTTTACTTGGTCCAACGCTTGGTTTCGTCGATAATGTTGGCCTGATAGTTTGTGGCGAGGATGACCTGAAGCTGGATTGTTGACTTGATAGCTGGGACGGAAAGCCGCTTTGTACTACACTCGGTACTGCACTTGAATCAACACTTGGTGCAGTACTTGGTTCTGCATTTGGGTCATCGCGTGCTTCATTGGACAAAGTTGGCTTGACAGTCGGTTTAGAGGAAGGCCCAAGGATGGTTTGTTCACTTGACAGCTCCGACGGAAAGTTACTTTGTCCTACATTTTGATGCAGTCCACAATTGTGATATCGCGATACACAAGTTTCACCAGATCCGCAATCGCCATCATTGCGGCAGATACTATCGTATTTGCAGGCATTGATTCGCCCACCCTTGGGTCTCGCTGTTTTGCAAACTCTCTCTCCGCACTCGTACGAATAGGCGTCCACGCATCTCCCTCCCGAAGGACAACCGGTATCAAAGCAGCTTAAGTCACCCAAACCCATAGGTTTAAGGCAGGATTCTGCATTATCATTCTTGAAGTAACAATACGTATCCTTTCGATCCTCACAAACTTTAGAACAGGTTTCTCCAGTATCACAATTCGAATCCAAACCAAAGCAATCGTTGGATTTATCATAATTATTGGTACACATTGAATTGGAACATTGATACCAAACACTACCGGGTTTAAATCCAGGACGATTCGCAGTAAAAGACCCAGATTGTCCTTTCGAAAAATCATAAATGGTCGACTCTAGTTTTTCTTCAAATTGTATCTCACTATGTTTCCAAGTAGTGGATTTCGCAGTTGGTGCCATGATGGGTACTGCAGCAGATACAAGGGTTGGTGCTGTACTTGTATCAGTACTTGGATGTGTACTTGTTTTCCCGCTGCTTGGTGTTGGTGATGGTGTTGGTTGATCAGATCCATCTACAGTTGGCAAAAAATCAATCAGCTTCGGAAGCTCATCTGATGGTGATAATGTTGGTTGATCAGATCCATCTACAGTTGGCAAAAAATCAATGAGTTTCGGAAGGTCATCTGATTGTGATGGTGATGGTTGATTAGATCCATCTACAGTTGGCAAATAATCAATTGGTTTCGGAAGGACATATGATGGTGGTGGTGGTTGTTTGGATTCATCTTCGGTTGGCAAAAAATCAATCAGTATCGGGAGGACTTCTGATAGTGATGACGATGGTTGATCAGATCTTTCAATTGTTGGTGAAAAATCAATTAGTGTCGGATGGGCATATGATGGTGGTGATAATACCTGGTCTGATTTATCTAGTGATGGAGAGGTGGTAGGTACTTTCGACAATGTATATGAAGGCTGTGCTGATGGTAAGCCTGACCTACTTGGTTGTTCATTTGGCCCAACACTTGGTACCGTAGATGATGTTATGGTGGTAGTCGGTGATAAGGAGGATGTAAGGCTGGGTTGTTGACTTGACACTTCGGAAGGAAAGTCGCTTTGTACCACACTGGGAACTGCAATCTGTATACCAGTGAAATTAGTCGGGCGAGAAGTGGGATTTGCAGATACAGATAAGCTTGGATTTGAAGTTTGTTTCAGAATACTTTTTTCGACAGGTTCAAACGTCGGTTGTACACTTGGTTCACTGCTTGATTCACTGCTTGGCTGTGCACTTGGTCCACTAGTTTGTTCATTCGATGGAGTCGGTGCGTTAGACGTTGATGAGGAAGGCTCAAGGCTTGGTTGTTGACTTGACAGTACTGACAAAATGTCGCTTTGTACCACACTGGGTACTGTACTTGGTATAGTAGTGATATTAGTCAGGCGAGAAGTAGGATTTGCAGATACAGACAAACTTGGATTTGAGGTTGGTTTCAAAGTTGGTTTTGATGTAGGTTCAAGAGTTGGTTGCACACTTGGTTGGCTACTTGGTTCCTTGCTTTGTTGTGAGCTTGGTCCACCACTTGGTTTAGCCGATGAAGTCGGTGCTTTGGAGGCTGACGAGGAAGGCTCAAGACTGGGTTGTTGACTTGACAGCTCGGGTGGAATGTCGCTTTGTACCACAGTAAGTACGGGACTTGTTGTATGAGGGAACATAGTCGGGTGAGAAGTAGGATATGAAGATGGAGACAAGATTGGACTTGAAGTTTGTTTCGAAGTTTGTTTTGTTGTAGGTTCAAACGTTGGTTGCACACTTGGTTCATCACTTGATTGACTCCTTGGCTGTGAACTTCTTCCACCACTTGGTTTATTCAATAAAGTCGGTGCGTTAGATGGTGACGAGGAAAGATCAAGGCTGGGTTGTTGACTCGACAGCTCGGACGGAAAGTCGCTTTGTACTACGCTTGCTACGGGACTCGCAAAACTAGGGAATATAGTCGGGTGAGCAGTAGGATTTGCAGATATAGACAAGGTTGGACTTGAAGTTTCTTTCAAAGTTGGTTGCACACGTTGTGCGCCACTTGGTCCGATATTTTGTTCATTCGATGAAGTTGGTGCGTTAGACAGTGACAAAGAAGGTTCAAGGCTAGTTGGTGGACTTGACCTTTCTGATTGAAACTTGATTTGCGATGCACCTGATAATACACTTGGTACACTAGTGAAAATGCTTTGGTGAGAAGTGGGATTTGCAGATAGAGACAAGGTTGGACTTAGACTTTGTTTCGCTGTAGGTTTCGCAGTAGGTTCAAGAGTTGGTTGCATAGTTGGTCCTCTGCTTAGTCCATTCGATGGAGTTGCCCCGGTTGGTGGTAACGAGGGAGGCCCAAGGCTGGGCTGTTGACTTGACAGTCCAGACGGCAAGTCGCTTTGTTCTATACTTAGTATTGCACTTGGTGTTCCAGTGAGAATGGTTGGGCGAGAAGTGGGATTTGCAGATTGAGATAAAGTTTGATTCTGATTAGGTTGTCGAAATGCGCTAGGCATTGCACCTTGTGCTGCACTTGGTGCGCTTGTGGAAATACTTGGATAGGAAGTAGGATTTACAGATGGATTCAAGGATGGACTTGGGGTATGTTGCGTTGAAACATTTAATATCCCGCTTCGTAACGCACTTGATTCACTTGTAAAAACAGTTGGGAAAGAAGTAGGATTCGAAGTAAGAGACGAGGTTGAGTTTGGACTCAGGGTAGGTGATATCATTTTAGACTGGTCACTTGTCACATCTTCTTCAATATTGTCACTAATGGAGCTATCTGGTTGTTCTTCTGAAATGATTTCTTGTTTCGGCAAATTTTCTGACTCATTTTTCGATGAAGGAAAGTGCTCTCTGCGAGGTCGATTAGAATCTCCACGCCGTTCTTTCCGCAGTTTGTATCTCCGCCCGTTTGGACTGCGCCTTGGCCGTGTACTGAGCTCAGAACCTGGAATGTTATGAGTAAGTTCTGCTTGTGTTTCTTTTTCAGTATCTTGGCTAATTCCTTCTTCTTTTTTCTCCAGAGAGTTTGAACTGTTCACATCGGCTGGTGAGCTAGATCTCTGTTCCTGGGAGAAAGGGGTTTCTGCAGTGGTTTCTGGTTCCGACAAATTCTCTGGTGCATTTTTTGAGGAAGGAAAGCGCTCTCTACGGAGTCTATCAGAATGCCCACGTCGTCCCTTCCGCAGTTTGTATCTCTGCCCATTCGGATTACGTCTTGGCCGTGTACTTAGCGCAGAAGTTTGTGATTCTTTCTCAGCTTCTTGGCTACTTCTGTTTGGAAAGTTTCTTGGCTCAGTTGATATTCCGTAGATTATCACAGCAGGTGGACTCAATGTTGGAATCGAAGCAGTCGGTGAAGGACTCGACGGAGGGACATCCTTATTGTTTTCACCGCTTTTTTTCGTTGTCTTTTTCCTATCGTCCCCAGTACTGCGGAGTTGTCTTCTTGCTTTTACTGGTAATTCAGATAGCAACAGCAGAACGATTACTAGCAATTTTTTTGATTTCATTTGCTTTATGCTTTATGTTTTCAATAGCTTCGAGAAAGCTCTTGTGTTTTATCGGTTGCTTGAAAGAATCTTCAATCGCAGCACTGTTGTGAGCATGACAAAGTGAACAAAATTTGCTGGCCAAAAATAGTTTCCAACGCGGAACGGCTGGCGTGCTATAGAAAATTCCTAGAAATTTCTTTCCTGGGAATGTTATACATTATCTATTGTACTAGAAGTCTCATACCGATGTTATGTGAAGACGTTAGACGTCTGTCATTTGTCAGTACATTCGTTATCAAAGAGAGTGTGCGGTATTGAAAGAACGTTCTTTTCAAATTTCAATGCACCGTATTTGTGAGTAGAGTAAGTTTCCTCTGTACAAGGTACTGTATATGGTACGGTACGTAATAATTTAATTTTTTGATGTCTTGGGACTGAGAGAAGGACTACCGACCGTGCCCGTGCCCATAGAAGTTAGGCTGAAGAGACATATGAGTTCTATTTGTTCTTGATTTGATTTCATCTTCCATTAAACAATTGTTGACAATTGTTCTCATCTTTCTCAGCATATTCAAGATCATCAAGAAAGCACTGTAAAGAAGGGCATCAGATCACAGATCAAGATGTGACTGGAGTGGTAGCAGCAGAGGGACAGAACCATAAAAGTCTCCCCCCAAAAAATCATAGTATAATTTTTAAGTATTTATTTATAATAAAAGAACCGCATCCTCCCTAGAAATAAGTGTTAGGAAGTGTGAGATGCGCCATAATCAATTTTTAATGATTCTTCAACAAGTGCTGCTATAGTAAGATAGTACCAACAAAAATGCTATCTGTGAAAAAAATTGACATGGTGGGGAAGGAACCGCAGCTTCCCTGGGATCATTACGCCCCATAGTACTGCATTCAAAATGGATTTATGGAATACTCAGCTTCCTGACTGTCAATACAATGTGTTTTGACACAAGTTTCTATAAGAGACCCAGAAACTGCTGCAAGTTATACCACTGTTGTGATTACCAAAAATTAAATCATACATTATGAATGGGTGAATGTATTCTACAAGAAACATAGATAATTCTCACTGGGGTACTAGCATGATAAGCTGCTGTAATTTTACCCAAAAAAAAGATCTCCTATTTTTATCCTGCTGTGTCACTTCCCTGCAAAGGACCAGGGTTGACTCATGGTACCAGCTAGAGCCAGTAAAATGATTTAGTTATAGTGAGTATGTATTTGTGCATTATGCTGACAACAATGTTGAAAAGGGGGTAGACTTTTTTACAGTGAATAAATTATGAGCTATTTTGACTAGTACTAAAAAACACTTGCCAATCCACTGGTTGGTCTTTGACACCTATTTTATGTACGGGATCCTACGGGCAGTCTACTTAGGGTGTGCGTACGGTGGAGTTTGGTTTTACCATGTGAACCAAACTCCCAAGGCAGCTAATGAACACCCACCAGATCACCTATTTGGTGTCACAACTGGATTCATACTGCCATGGAGTGACAGCACATCACTGCATTCTGATGTGATGCATCATGACTTGAGTTGTGCTGATGTGGAGCATCACTGCACGTGCTTTGTCCATGGTGTCATCACGTCATAGACAAGGCCTGTCACCGCACATGCTTCATCCATGACACAATGATGTCACAGTATATTCATACTACATCATATGTATGTGAGTTGTGTCTTGTTCACAACTCACCTACTGAAGGTTGTGTTATTAATATTAAGGATTGTGAGAAAGTACAAAATAAGCAATGAGAGGGCAGAAGATGGATTTGACTAACTATGTGTATCCCCCATTGTGCATTGCATATACTAGCATCATAGCTCTTAGTTTCCAAGTATGTGGCCAGTTGGACAACCTAGTAATACCACTAGCATGTTAATGATTTTTTGTAGCAACAATTCTCAGTTACCTTGAAAAATTGGTTATGGTATTTAAACAAGAATGTTCTTCATTTTTTGGTTCAGGGAGCTTTCGTTATCCATAAAGATAACAAAATATATGGAAAGTTTAGAATAAAGAAACAAAAGTGTTGTTCCTTGTGGTCCCTTTTGGGATTCCCAATGAAGAAATACTGCCTAGTAATTTTGTGTAGTTGCAAGAGTCCATTATATCAAAAATGGGTTACAGTGGTAAAACATTGTTCTTCCTTGTTATTGCTTAGATCAGGGAGCTTTTGCTATCCATAAAGATAACCAAATATATATTTGTGGACACTTTGAAGTGAAGAAACTAAATTGTTGTTCCTTTGTTGTTGTTCCTTTTGGGGTTGTAAAATCTCTATGGCAATAAACCAAGCAATCCTAAACCAATTCAACATTGGCTGGGAAAATTTCACATGAGGTCTAATCAGCGATAAGTGGACAACAGTACAGGACCTTTACTATCAACAATTCAATAGTAACAACAAATATAGAAGAACATGGACAACACACTTTATCAAAGTCATTTAGAATTGCTCAAAATCTAATTTTGGATTGGCCAGAACTCTTATTTGGTGACATTCTTTTGGAATGAAGAAAACAATAGTTTTCCCTTTTGATACCTTTTAGAATTTCAAATAAAGAAAAGCATCATTTTTTTGCCAAGAGTCAGTTCCCTCAAAAATGGATTATAATGGTTAAATGATGTTGTTCCTCATGATGACTGTTTGCCTTGAGGAGCTTTTATTTTCCATAAAGATAAAGTAAAATATATTTATGAACAATTTGAAATGAAGAAAACAGATTATTGTTCCTTGTGGTATGTCTTGTTTTGATATTTCAAATGAAGAAATGCATAATGAAATTGTGGTAAGAGGAGTTATAGTTGTGAAAAAGCAATGTTCCTCATGCTTGTTTGGTTTAGGATGCCTTTTCTATCAATAAAGGAAAGGAAAAATACATTTATGAATATTTTGTAATAAAGAAAACAAAGTATTGTTCCCTGTGGTCCTTTTTTTTAATTGCCAATGAAGAAATGCATAACTTTTTTGCATTGGTCAAACTGAGAAGTTCTTTCTTGAGAACTTTTGTTCAAGGAGCTTCTGTTATCCCTAGATAGAAAAGGACAAGTATTTGTGGATGGTTTGTAATGAAGAACACAAATAATTGTTTCCTGTGCTGGTAAACCTTTTGGGATTGTAGAAAAAAAACAGAGAATAAATAAATAGTAACTTATACTAATTAATCTTAATGGTTGTCTATTGCAGACTTTGAGTTTGTCAAGGATATAATAGGGTAAGCTTGATATTCCTGCCTTGTAGGGGTGAATGGTGAATAGTAAATGGGTCTGTTTGATGTAACATATATATGCAGATTTTTTCAACCTTTTCTCTTCTTTTTAAAATGTAATTCTTATTTTTGTTTTGGTTTCTGAACCCCATCTTTTTGTAGCAAGTGTTGAATACCTCTAAAATGGTTTATAGTAGTGAAAGAATGTTGTTCCAAAATGATTGTTTGGTTAGGGGAACTTTTGTTATCCATATAGGGGAAAACAAAAACATTTGTAGACAATTTAGGATGAAAAAAATTCCCAGTGAAAAGGAAATGCATCATTTTTTGTAGCAAGAGTCAGATACGTAAAAAAATAGGTACAATGGTCTAGCAATGCTCTTCCTCATGATGGATTTGTGGACCATATAGAAAGAAGAAAAGAAAGCTTAGTTCCGTGTGGTACCTTTTTGGATTGGAAAACAAGTAACCAACATTTTTTTGGTAGAAGTGTCAGTTACCTCAAAAATGGGTTGCAGCCCATAAACAATGTTGTTCCATGTGACTGACTGTTTGGTTCAGGTAGCTTTTGCTCTATCTATAAAGATAAAGGAATATATATTTCTGGGCAATTTAGAATGAGAAAGCAAATTATTGCTGCCTTACTTCTTGCAGAACATTTTGGGGTTATAAAACAAGAAGAAATCAATCCTTCTTTGTATCAAGTGTCAGTTAGCAAGACCAACATCATGTGAGTTACAGCAGTGATCAAACAAAAAAGTTGTTCCTCATGATTGCTTGGATCAGGGAGATTATGGTATCCATAAAGATAAAGAAAATTATATTTATGGACATTTTAGAATGAAAAAACAAAATTATTTTTTCTTGTTGTAATTTTTGGATTCCAAATGAAGAAATGCATCATTTTTTCTAGCAATAGTCAGTTATCTCAAAAACGGGGGTTGCAGTTATAAAAGGCAGTTATTCCTTGTGAATGTTTGTTTTGGGGAAATTCTGTTATCAATAAAGATGAAGTAAAACATATTTGTGGACATTTTTGGGTAGAGAAAAAAAACAATTAATGTTCATTGTTGTAAATTTCAAAATTGTAAAACAAGTAACCACTCCTTTTTTGTAGAAGGAGGAGAGCCTGTTACCTCAGAAATAGGTTATTCTGAGGGAAGAATGTTGTTCTTCCTTGTGAATGGTTGCTTCAGGGAGCTTTAATTATCCAAAATGGTAAAGTAAAATATATTTATGAACATTTTGGAATGAGGAAAACAAGTTGTTGTTGCTTGTTGTGGTAGACCTTGTTTTAGAATTCTATTTGTGGACAATTTGGAATAGAGAAACAACATTATTGTTCAAAGAAACACAGCATTGATTTTAGCAAGTGCCAGTTCTTATCTCAAAATTGGTTACAGTGGTAAAAAATGTTCTGTCATATCATGGTTTGGTTCAGAGAGCTTTTGCTATCCATAGAGATAAAAGAGAAATATTTGTGAACAACTATACTAAAAATGAAGAAACTAAATTGTTTTTCCTTGTAATACACCTATTGGGGGGATTGTAAAACAAGAAACCAATCATTTTTTATTGTTGCAAGAGTCAGTTACCACAGAATGATAGATTAAAGAATGTTGTCACCTATGAATGTTTGCTTCAGGGAGCTTTTTTTATCCATAAAGGCAAAGTAAAACATGTTTGGGGACATTTTGGAATGAAGAAGATGAGTAAATACTATTGTCTCTTGTTTTACACCTTTGGAATTATAAACAAAGAGTAACCAATAATTTTGTATAACAAGACAATTCAGTTAACTCTAAAGTGGGTTACAGTGCTGGTTAAAAAAGAAGTTCTTCCTTGTGCCTTTTTTGGTTTAAGGAGCTTTTGTTATCCATAAAGATAAAGTTAATATATATGTGGGCATTTTGGAATGAAGAAACAAAATTATAGTGGCTTGTTGTACCTTTTTTGAATTCCCATTGAAAAAATAATTTCTTTTGGGTAGCAAGAGGAGAGTCTGTAAAAATGGGTTACAGTGGAAAAACATTTTTCTTCCAGGGCTTAAAAAACAAAGAAGTTCTTCCACATGATTCTTCATGTTTGCTTCAGGGAGCTTTTGTTATCCTTATAGGTAAAGACTTGTGGACACTTTGGAATGAAGAAAAGTAATTATTCTTTCTTGTTGCTCCTTTTGGGATTGTAAAACAAGAAATCAATTATTTTTTGTAGCAAGTATCAGAGTATCATCAGATACCTCAAAAAAGGGTTATCATTATTTCAGAATGATGTTGTTGTTCCTCTTTATGTCTGTTTGAATTAAGGAGCTTTGTTTATCCAAAAAAGGAAAGGAAAATATATTTGTGGAAAATTTGGAATGGACAAGAAAAGTAATTATTGCTTTTTGTAGTACCTTTTAAATTCTGAATAGAAGAAATTGCCTAATTTTGGTAGCAAGTGTCAGCAACAGTTACCTCAAACATGGGTTGTAGTGGTTGAAGAATGTTGTTCCTCATGATTGTTTGGATCATGGAGCTTTTGTGATCCATCACAAAGATAAACAGGAATAGATTTGTACATGATTTGGAATGAAGAAAACAATTATTCTTCATTGCCAAACTTTTTTGAATTCCCAATGAAATGTAATTCATCATTTTTGTAGCAAGAGTCAATTTCCATAAAAATGGGTTTAAGTAGTGGTCAAAATATGATGTTCCTCATAATGGTTTGGCTAAGGGATCTTTTGTTATCTATAGACATAAAAAGTAAAATATATATGTGGACATTTTGGAATAAAGAAAAGAAATTATTGCTCCTTGTACAGTAGCTGTGTATGCATCTGGTATCATGTCCAATGGAAATACATGTAGAGGCACAACAAAGAGTAGGAACCCTCAGTGTACAGTAGTATCAGGTATGTCCTACAATGCCTAATTGGTTCTACTTTTATATAATTACATGTACCAGGTAAAGTTACAGTACAGGTACACTCAATTTCACTACCTGGTACTGGCAACATTCCTGTCCATCCCTATCCATCAGGAATATCATGATGACTTAACATGGTGGACAGGGACAGATGGGGGTGGACAGGGACAGCTGCACAGTTGCTCTATGCCATCTAGAATTTCCTGACTACTTTTTTATGATGTACAGCCTTGATATAGTGATACAGGTACTAGTCAAACAGTATATGTGTTCCATTTTAGATGATTGTTACCTGTCAGAATAAATAATGTTCTGATGCCTTGATGCATGAACAATATAATGCTTTCTTGACAGAGTTTTTCCTCCTGCCTGCCATTTTTACTATTCTTACTAGCAGGTATGGTTGCTTACTTTTATATGTGCCTCGTATTATGGGTACTGTTACTGTACCCAGGGGTAAGATCCCTGCTGGAAAAAAGGTCAAATGTACCAGGACACTATGTATGTAGTACTCAGTACAAGTGACAATTCCAGTCAGAGTGAATGGAACTGAATGGGGTTAAATGGAAAGGGTTGAAACTTACAATTACCCAATCTCCCTATATATAGAGAGATCTCTCTCTAGTAGAGTCCTTTAGAGAGTTTTAGTTTTTGGTCATAAAATATACCATAATGTTTTTTGGCTTGAGAAATAAATACCTGCACTATCTCCTTGCCTTGCTTCTGGGTCAGGCAGAAGACTAGGACCCTACGGTAGGTAAAAGAGGACCTCTAGGGGGCCCTGTACGATCAGCTCAAAGAATTGTGCAGTTTTCATTAGGGAGTCTGGGCATCAAATGGCCACTCAAAAAATGGCAAATGTGTACCCACTGATATCACAGTTTTTGAAAAGACCCAGATTTTCTTGATCAAAATGTGGTGATTTGCAGATGTGGCGATTTAACTATGCCACTTTTTCACCAAATTGATGCAAATATGGTGCTGGTAGAATCTACACAAAGGCACGTACCAAAATGACACTGGTAGAATCCTACCAGTGCCATCTGGTATATCCAAAAATGGCATGTTTCTCTTGCTGACAGAACTGAAAACAAAGATTCCATCAGGGACACATCAAGCTGCTGTTACAGATTTTTCTATGTACCACAGGTAATATCCTTGTATCCGGTACTACTAGTAGACTACCACCACCCTTTGTAGGTTTAGGTACTGTACTACACAAGAAGAATATTGCATACAAGAAAAACGTGGAACAAGATACTAATGAGGACATTGGCAACAAGCATCCTCACAAACAAACAAGACCAACAAGAACAAACAAGACGGCATCCACATACATCATGAAGAATTGTTTGGTTGTTGGTTGTGCTGCATTTTTTTAATGTTGTTTACAGAAACATGTTGATTGTTGTGATTCTTGCACTGCCATCAACATTTCGCTTGTTTTGTTCTTTTTTGTTGTCTTGTGTCAGAAACAAGTGCTCTGAAAAGTACTGTATCTGGTACTCGCAAACTTCATAAAGGGTTCGGGTTTAGGTATGATTTTTGACTGAAAAGATGTTTCCAGTACAAAGGGACAGACGGTAAACAGAAACTTACTTT
>WKLE02003095.1:2227-14875 GCA_014885115.2 Asterionellopsis glacialis
CTAAGTAAAAAGCCTACAACCACGTACAATCCCCAATCAAACGGTATCATAGAGCGTGTGCATCAAGTAATCGGTAACTCGTTACTTGCACTCGACATAAGCGAATCCGCCATTCCACCTACTATAGGAGATGATGAACCGTGGGATAACATACTCAGCTCTGTAGCATGGGCTATAGGTAGTACTTACCACACCACGTTAGTAGCCACGCCAGGTCAGCTAGTATTTGGACATTATATGTTGCTACCAATTGCCTTCAGAGCCAATTGGGCTAATATTCAAAACAAGAAACAAATGTTATTTAATAAAAACAACCAATGTGAGAACCGTAACTGGCAACACCATGTTTACCATGTAGGTGACCTCGTTACATTGGAGAAGCCAGGAATAGTACCTAAGATGGACCGTCCTTGCATGGGTCCTCATGAAGTGCTTCAAGTTTTTAGGAACGGTACTGTACGCATCCGTAGAGGCGTAATTGAAGAGACGGTAAATATCCGTCATGTAACACTGTACTACGAATGCGCGCAGCACAGCTTGGGAAGCGAATAAAGTACACTCCCTATAGGACACTCTTGAGGATGGATGATTGATGCGTGGGCAAGCAGACAGACTCACAAATTTACCATTTACTAATATTTCCTGATTTCTTACTACTTACTAGATTGCCGGATATTCTCCGGATTAAACTAAGCTCAAAATTTTCATCACCAAATAAAAGTCTTATTTTCTTTTGTGTGTTGATTGTCTGATTGTTGTGTTGTGCCGTGGTTGACATAGGCGGCATAGGGCACTGTTGGCGACTTTGTCCATGACAGTTTTTTGTCCATAATAATTGAGTTATGTTCTCATTGCTTTGTAGGAACCCACATCTCTGGAAACTCTATTGATCCTTGGAAAGTTTTGAGAAATTCACGAATTTTTAATATCCACCCATTGGGTATGTATTTGAGAGGAGGGGCTTGGGAAGATGAGGGATGTTGTAGTAATGGAGGGCTTACTCCTGCAAATATTTGTAGTTGTTCTACCATGCAGATCATAGATTTTCCTAGATTGTCGCATTGACGTATGTGTGGAAGGAGGTATTTCAGTTGTAAGATACCTCTAGCTTGGTACATATTGTCAAATCCTATGCATCTGTAATGTTCTGGTGCATAGACTAGGACTCTTGGGAATCGACTGTGGTAACCACTTTTTGCTAGGAATGCTCTTGTGAATACTTATTGAAGCTCGTTTATTTCCGGATATGTGTACGCAGTCATAGGTAAGCTATATTCCAGCTGTTTGAAGGCTACTCTTTTGTATGCAACCATTGCTTTGTTATGTGTGAGGTTAGATGCACAGATTTCCCTTGTTAGATCTCTCACTTTTTCTTGGAGTACTTTCAGATGGGTGGACATTGTACCATGAAGTTGGACCCATACTGGTAATAATTTAAATGCTTGATCTGGATTCAATTGTGTGATGGTTGATCAATTGCCTGTAGAGCTGTTAGTTATTTCAATATCTTCCTGTGCTTCTAGGATGGACATGGGGATAGGATTCTCTCCTTCCCATGCCCATGTAAGAATTGAGCAGAAGCATTTCTTTAGATTCAGATTGCCTCTAGTTGTGTGAAGAATTTGTTCCCATTGTTGTGATGATAGCTCAAGTTGTAGGAGTAGAATTGAGTAGATTAGGCCATCCTGGGAGTCTCCATTGTTTACTCTGTTGTTGATGTAGTCAACATATGCGTCGATTGTTTGCAATGTGGAGTCGTCTGATCCTGTCACTGATTGAATGGTCATACCTTGATGTGCTACTTGTTTGTGAGTCTTAATCATGTTGGTACTCAAACTTGCCCATCCCGGAGGAGACCAGCCGCCACCTTGCCCCAGGCCAAATTTAGGATCCTCTGTAGAATTTGTCCAAGACACTTCAGATGTGCCATGTGCCATTCTCACTGAATATTTCATGTTTAGGAGTATAGAGTTTTGAAGTTTGATAGTGTTGAGAGGCATTCCTTTGGAAAGATGTGAAATTCTGTTAATTGCTGGGATGATTCTGTCATAGCAGGCTTCTGCGTTGTTATTATTTATTGCTAGGTTGTGCCTAATAATGTTTGCTGAGTCTATAGTCATTTGAAATTTTAACAGAACATGTTGTGTTTTGAAACCTGGAAGTCCTTCGTGTTGACCCATGTGAAGTAGATTATGATCCTGACAGTGATATATGAATCTCCTTACCCAGATTATCTTTGCAATACCATTCATGTCTGCCTCAAAAAGATGTATTAGTCACAATTGATGAAGTTTGGGTGATCTGATGTCCTTTTCAATCATACACACAGTTGAGTTTTCCCATCTACTTAGTGATATCCCATGCTTTAATGGTATGTTCATCAGCATAGTCAGTATTGATAATATCTGTGAAGTTTTGATCAATGCTTTGTAAAATCCAAGATGAAAATGGGATGGTGACGTTGATGTACGTTCATTCCATTTTGTTTATAATTGGTATACTTCTGATGTAGATATTGTTGTTCTCATGGTTTGGCACTCCCGTTTTTGTAGATTTTGGATGAATTGTCTTGCTTCATAGTGTAGGTCTTCCAATTTGTAATTGTATTTACCCTGTAGAATGTCATGAGCCACATGACCTGTGCCTGTAAAACCTAAATGAAAGCCTTTGTCGGTTTTCCTGAAGGGTGTAGGCTGTGCTAATCTATAATGCTCTTCCGAATGTTTGAGTAGATGCAAATGGATGTTATCAGCTTCTCTGACTTCTTTCCAGACTGCACTTTGCTTGGGTGGTTTGTCATCTGCAGGTACCTCAATGAAGTAAACCAAGCTGCATTTCTTGTTTCTTGTTCTATAGGTCTCGTGCTATATTTCTATAGATGCGCTTGCTTGATTTGCTTGCTGCCATATTTGATACTGCCTGTGCTACACTGATATTATTGTCCTGGGCAGCGTTGATGGCCTTCTCTCTTAACCACTCTTCCCAATGATGAGAGGCTTCTTTTTGTAAAAGCAGTGTAGTGGGTTTTTGTTTAATGAAATACTCGGAAAAACAAGTAAAAGAAGGACTGCATTTGATTTTGTCCTAGCCAAAATTTTGGAATAATGTGTACACCAAAATGACTGTGACATGCCAATCAGTAAGTTGGTGGCTAGCACAATCAAGTTATCAGAATATACTGGTTTAATGTTAGCCTGCATTTTTACCTGGCATACCCATGCTGACAAAGCTGCATTTGCTAATAACATGTATCATGAAAAATGAATACTAATCACTGACTATATGCATTTGATGGAAATGATGCTTTGTCTTGATTGTTGCATGAAAAATGGACCAAAATTATTGTCAACAGTAAAGGAATATGAGCATTTATTCAGAAAATTAATGTTGTTGTATCGCAAATTGGTTGATCTTACTGAAGACTTGGGATTGAAGACTACAAAATTTCATCAAATAAGCCATATACCAAAATATACCTATCTAAATATTCGGCTCTTTTATGAACTTGCCACTGGTTGAATGTGTTCTTGTGTTTTCCTTTTTTTTAATGCTCCAGCTTCATGTTTAATTTTGCTTTTTTTTTTTGGTTTTTGTTTTGATCAATAATGAGTTCCTATGCAATCTTTTTGTCATCAATATCATGAACCATTGTTTAGGACTTTTCTAATGGTGTTGGGTTTCTTGGTACACTTGCTTCAGGTTTACTAGTCATGCTAGAAACTGGTACTGATGGAACTAAAGAGCTAGGGACAAATAATGGTGAACACTGTGACATACTAGTTGTAGTGGTTGTCCAAGAAGGTGATGGCTTCAAGAGTTGCTTGGCTTTGTTGTCTTGTTGTTCTTTTTTTTCATTGATTTATAATGCCTGCCATAAAATTCATTTTCACTCTCCCTGTATCCATTAAAGACAACAATTTTCTTACGTTGGTTAGCATATTCACCAAAGGCTTGCAACTTACATTTACCATTCCACTCAGGCCATCATTTTTGGTCAAACTTGTGATGTAGACTTTGTCAAAAACTTCATTTTCCTTTCTGTCTTTGATTACATCAAAAATAAGGCTATTGTACTTTAAGAGGTCTGCAGTAGACCTAGCTTTGATAACCTAAAAAATAAGTCTATTGCACTTTAAGAGGCCTGCAGTAGACCATCCATCAAAACTTGTATTGCTATAGTGTGCTTTGTTTTTCTTGGATTAGGTGGATTATGCTGGAATTTTAATTCCCATCTTCTCCAACTATTTAAAAGCAACAATAATGCAAATGCCAATGCTGACACTAACTACATCTCAAAATACAATCATAAAAAAACTGTAGTCATTATTTTGATTGTTTTGTTTTGTCATGTATCCTGTGCATCTATATCATGATAAGTTTCCTAAAACAACATCCAAAATCATTTTAATTAGAAATAACACATTATCTCTGACCTAAAGATCCTTGTTCTGCAAATATAACTTACCAACTAATTGAGTACTTGTTAACAAAGATTATTGATGTTGGCCTTGATTTTCACTAGAAGTAGCCTTTATGCTCATGTCTGTAAGGATATTGTCAAAAGTATCATGATTGTCTTCATCATCTGAATAGTCAAAAGTAATACTATCAGAACTGTGAGTTTCACCTTTATTATTATTGATGCTTTTGCTTACCTTATTGCTGCAATCGTATGCTAGTGCATTTTTTTAGCTGCATTAGCTTGAAACATAGCAACAACATCCTTTTGAATAGCAATGTTAACATCATTACGTCTAGTAGCTATGACATTGTTTACTACACCTTTGTATGTTTTCCAGAACATCCATTTGTCTTCAGGTGCTATGGGAAAAATTTCTAAAACCTTGTTACCAATACTGTTGGGATGATCCAAATCATCTAATTCTTCTTGTGAAGTGATGAATTTGATTTCCTTAAAAATATCATACTTTAGTTTCCTTGCTATGTCTTTAGATAAATTAGGCCAGCAATGGTAGGAACTTACATTTTTGGCATGGGTAGTGGCTTGATGCTGCTGCGTTC
This sequence comes from Asterionellopsis glacialis, assembly GCA_014885115.2. Lineage (NCBI taxonomy): Eukaryota > Bacillariophyta > Plagiogrammaphyceae > Rhaphoneidales > Asterionellopsidaceae > Asterionellopsis > Asterionellopsis glacialis. The sequence continues at coordinate 7,250 of WKLE02003095.1, forward strand.
TTAGTTCTTGGCTGAATTTTTTTAAATGTTCTACCTGCTTTAGTAGTTGCTGATATTTCAGTACATCTTTAGACAAACGTTTATATTTTTTAATGTTCTACCTGCTTTAGTAGTTGCTGATATTTCAGTACATCTTTAGACAAACTAATGGATGGTGAGTTAGTAGGAGTTCTTGTTGATTCTATATCATGTTTTATGCTCTGTTGGTGGAGTTACAAAAATGTTGCTGAATTATTTTGCCTTGACCTAACTGGCAATTTTTTACTCGATGATTCTGCCATGGTGTAAATTTTTTTAGAAGTGAGTTTTTCCCATGGGTCTGGATTGTGAATGAATTTTTTTTAAGCTTTTTTAAAAATAATGGACCACCAAATAGTTAAAAAAGTGGCACGGTGGTACAATATGTATGTCAAAAATTTGTGTAAGTAAAATATACTGTTAAATTGTACCAATAATGGCCAATTCAAAATTCTGCAGCTACTACCATGGATTTTGCGTGCCTGTGTATTATCCCTGCTTTATGTAGGAATAAGCATGATAACTCCCTGTAATTTGTAGTAGTTGGGATTATGCAACTGCATGCCCATTGCATAGAAACTCTCAGGGTTCAGGCAAATTTACCTGCTTCATGCAGGAATGTGCGCAATAATTCCCTGTATTTACAGGGATGATTTGGTGCATACTATAACTCCATGCAATTTGCACGGAATTTTCTCTGTGCACATTCTGTGCAGGGCTGCACGTTTCTGCACCAAAATATTTCATGCTGACCTGCACACTTTACCACACAAAATTGTTGATCTTGCCGGTTTCATATGGTTTTACCTAGGATCCTATTTATTTTTTATTTTTCCATTTCCTTCAAATTGCAACAACAGCACTGAAAGAAATGACAGCAACAGCAAAATCTTTGATGATGATGGTCAGAGCCCTGTTGATGGTGTTCACTTAAATGCCATTCTGAGCAGCCCTCCAAGAAGACTAAATAGGCAAGTATGTGATGTGTTCACTACATGCACCATAGCATGTTTTTTTTTGTGGCTGCCTGTTTGTGGCTGCTTTTTTCTAGCATGTAGGATTCTATGCTGTTCAGTACCAAGAAACTCACATTATTTTGATTTCTGGTGTAAAATTTTCAGACAGCAGCAACAGCAACATGGCCAAATTGCATCAACTTTTCGTGTTCGCCCTGTCAATTTTAAATTACCTTGAGCAACACATCCCCAAGATTAGTAGCCTCTTTCTTCAAGATTCTATCTGCAGTAGCCATAGCAACAGAAAAAGCATTCACCATAGATACTTGACATCTACCAAGTCTCCAAGGATCAGTCAGTTTTGATTTAAAAAAAATCAAGAACACATCCAAGCTGTCTTTTGTTCTTGTGTTCTGACTCAGAGTCCAATTATTGGCCCTCTACTCATCCAACTAATTTTGTTCCAATTTGAGATCACTGATTTGCAGGGGGGTGTCCTGGTAACAATTGACTTAAATTCAGGCTGAGTGATTGGAAGTAGTTTGTTTCTTAGCCCCACTACTTGTTACAACTTTTAAGTTCCAGAGTTTTCCATTCATAAACAGGTTTAGACACTTCAATTTAATTTTTGAAATGTTTCTTTGTGGCTACCAACCATCCTATTGTACTGAATACAAAAGGACAACAAGTTCAGTTGTGGTATAGTTCTGCAGGTGGTAGCTTATTGTCACCTTGTGTGTTTTTTTGTATTGATAAACAAGGCTTTTTCTTAGATCCATAAAATGGTTACACGCAATGCTGCATGAAGACCAAGAATGATAAAAGAAGAACTTGAAGAGGAAACTGCTACCATAGCTGGTGCCAAAGGTACAAAAAAAGAAGCAAAAAAAGAAGGGTAGTAAAGCTCCTGAAACACCAACACAAGCTCAACGTGCTTTAATATGCAGCAAGCAAGGTGAGGAAGAAAGAGAAAAGAAAAATCCTCATAATATCAAGAAACCAATGCTTTAAACAAATTCAGGAAGGCCTTATTAGGCCAACTTTGAGTAATGATCCCAAAAATAAAGAGAACTTAGTCCCAGCTGACAGAATACCAGATAAGCCTGTCAGCCATTGCTGACAAGTCAAAATCAAGTTATCTACCAGATGAGAAAATAACTTCTGTCCCTAATATTATTGGAATCTGATCAGCCAACTCCCAACCAGCCGGATACAATCCTATCTAGTGAAGAAATATCAGTAATGGTGTTTTAGAAGAAACACAAGGCATCTGTGTATTGTCCCCAAGAAAAAAATAGAGCACAGTCGTAAACGAAGAAGAAATTTTGGGGTCTTCACAAGACCTCTTTTTCACTATCTTTATGTGAAACATGTGGCAGTATCCCATTTTGTTAGGTTTGCTTCTGAACAAAAATTTCCAAAGAAATAATCTGAAAAGGATAGTCTCTACCTGATAGATGTAACATTTTGCCAACCCCATGATCACTTCACCCATTATTGTGAAACTGGAAGAAAGCACCAAGCCTACAAACATGCTGCTAAATTGAGAGAGAGAAGTTAAATGAGACTACAAATGCTTTGATGATTCTGAAACAAACACAGAGAGCATCAATGCTGCATTAAATTCCTCTTCCATACTTTGTATTCATGAAGGTATTATTCCTGGAAACTGGAATGATGTTCATACAATTGGTGCATGTTTATTCTGTTCTACAAGAAGAAATATATATTTGAATTTCATTGGAACATCAAGTCAAGCATTGGAACAATATTTTTATCAAGAAGCTCTCGGTCAAGTTTATTTCCTAAAAAAAGGGGGGTACAGAGAGTTGGAAGAATAATGGTTTGAACCAGTTTATGCTGTCCCTACTTCAAACATTCTGTGCCAAATATAACATAACTGGTGAAGTACCTTTGTCTTATGAAGGTGTTCCTTTGCCAATGTTTGCCCAAACAAGTATTGCCTCTCACCTAGCAATCCAGTTTTATATCAAAAATGGATTCAAGAAAAGATATCAAGATAAATATGAGGAACATGAGCTATACAATAATGAAGGACAACCCAAAGAGCCAGATGACATCATCAATGATAATGTTTTCAAACATTTACCAGATGATTTGACTAGGTGTGTTGCAGCAGCCCTAGATAATATTGATAATGAACAGAACATATCAGAACATGTTCAAAAGATTCTTCAGGAAACACAAGAAACAAAGTCAGATAACAGACTTGTTTCAGCAGTTGAAAAAAAACGGCATACAATTCTTTATCTAACACCAACAAAGGGACAGAAAGATTTTTCAAGGTTCTTTTTGTATTCGATGACTGGCTAGACAAATATATTGATGTGGATGATGAAGAATTTACGTATGGCTTAGAAGATGGTATAATGAAAACACATTATCCAAATTCAATTTCTAGAGGTAATGAGACAATTGATTTAATACCAGATCCAGAACCAACAACTGCACAGGTGGATGATGATGATGATGATGATGGTGCTGTTTCTGCTATAGTAGATGAAGAAGAGGTAGAGGAAGAGTATGTAATGGAATCAGAAGATGATGCTTCAATACCACCTGCCAAGCATACACAATTGCAACTAACTTCACAGAAAGATAAAAAGGTGGATGATGCTGCTGATGATGATAGTGCTGCTTCTGCACTAGTTGATGACCAGGATGAGGAGTATGTAGTTGAACCTGTATCAGATGATGATAAAAAAACACCTGCAAAGCATACATGGAAATAAAACAGAAAGATACTAAAACACCGCTTTGGAAATCAACAATAAAATCTGGTAGAGAGGCTACTTGTGGTTCCTATTTGAAGACAGACAACAGTGTAAGCAAAGACCTGTTACATTTGTATTGTAGACAACCACAACATGGTGCTTGTTGCAAAAGAATGATATCTCAGGACAAAGTAGTAGCACAATGGGCCTATAAATTTTCTGTTCAGTATGAAGACACACATCCTTACTTGGTTATATGCAAAAAATGTGATGAAGACCATCTTGAACCAAAATATTGCAATGCAAGAAAAGGTGGTGGATGTGCCAAGGAATATCCAGGGGTATGTTTTCAGTACAAGTATTTCATCTTCAACAATGATGTATGTAAAAAAATCCAGGTCATCTGCAATGAACCAAATGGATATTTGATAACAGAGAAATTACATGCACTACCCATTACCACTGTGTTTGTCTTGTTTTATCAAAAAGGATGAGAATCATTATTCCAATGCAAATAGAAAAGTAATAACTCTTTATTACTCTAGAAGTAAGTCTAAGATTTAAGCAACTGTATGCTGTAGAGACATTCTTGAAAATGTCAGTTGAGACAGAGGAAACTTTCAAGCATGTTTCAAGATGTGTCCCCTTGATTGGTCCTGAAGAACTTCATCAATTTGTTGATATTCAAAAACAGTATTGTCATGAAGCACAAGACAGGAGTGGTGCAATGATTGACAAATTATTAGCATCACCAAGTGCCAGTCATTATGCACCAACTCTCTTAACAAGTGATGGACAGTATCTACACCAAGATACTTGGTTGAATGATGCCATAGTTCAATTTTATACTTCTGTGCTCAGTTCAATAAATGAAGAAACCAAGAAATGCATTTTCTTAGGTCCTATCACATCTCATGGTTGGGATGAAGATGAAGTTGAAAAATCTGGACAAATATTATGAAGAATATTACCGCTGGATTAAGAAAGACCTTGCTTTACCAGATCCTTTACAATTTAATATTAATTTTTGTCCCCAGAATGATGTATTAAAGTAAAATATTGGTGCAAAGTACATTAATGGTCAATTTTTGAATACTGAAGAAATATTTAAATTGGGCTATCAAGGCGCATACTTCCCTCTTTGTAGAGGCAACCATTGGTTTAGTGTCTACTGTTGGAAGGAAGGAATCAATATAAATTTTAATATCATTCATACAGCTGCAAGATCCAAAGAAACCAATATAAGAACATGCTTAATCCATCATATGTTGAAAATTAATTTGGGAGATGCAGCTGAAGACATACTTTTCAAGGAACTATCACAAGAAATCCTTTCTCAATTAGATGGCTCAAATTGTAGGTTTCATCAATGCTGTTTCAACAAAACATTAACTGATGGTATTGAGTTAGATGAGACTAAAAAAATACCATGGAGACGGTTGGAACAAAGACGATTGAAGATGGACAAAGAAAACTTGAAAAAGATAGAAGAAGAAAAGCTGAAGAATGAAAGTGAAAATCGACAAGAAAAAATGCACATTTCAATAGTGTACAAGTTCCAGATCAAGACAAAGAAGAAGAACAAGTCCTGTCTTGCAATAAATATTTAGATGAGTATAAACCAAACAGAATTTTAAATGAAGTCAAGGAACTATTGAATAATTGGAAAAGAACTGTTAACCCTATAAGAGCACCAGCAAGACTGACATCTCAAGAGTTCAAGGAATTTAGAAAGAAAAGGAATACAGAAAAAGCTTCACAATATAATATTACTAAAAAATCCATCAAAAAAGAGTGTGCAAAAGCTGAGGAGAAGGCTGCAATGGATGCAGGAAAAAAGGATGAATTGGACAAGGAATGTACTTTTGTGGAACTTTTTCCATTTGTTGCACAAAGATATTTTGAGGCTCAATGGGACGCTTACAGAAATAACCAGGCAAGATTTCATGAGGATAAAATACCAATGTATGGAAATCTAGATTAGTTCAAGGAAGCCTTGAAAAACAAACTTGATACATTGAGAGATCCAGATGCTTCACGGACATGGTGGTCAGGCAACAGAGAAATAAATGAACTACAAAGAGATAAAAGTTTCTGGATATGTTGAAAGCTGAAACAAAATTTCAATGTGGTCAACAAATAGTTAGCCTCAAGGGAAAAATTCAAAGAGAAAACAATACAAGATGCACCACCATAGCAGCCCATTGGATGGGAGCATTACAAGATGGAGAAGAACATCTTCTGAGAGTAAAGAGAATGCTTTGTATTGAAGAATATACAAAATCACATTAAGGCCAGACCCATCTGTCTGCCAGCAGGATCCAACAGAAACATTGATGGACCTCAAGAACCATTACCAAGTAAATGGATTCCACCTCCAAGACCATGAAAGCTTGGCTAACTGTTTGCATTAGCATGGCCATGACAAACTTGCACAATTTGTCCATGAAAATGGATTAAGATATTCTTATTCTGTTGATAACATCAAGGCTTTGCAAAATACCATGGAAACATAAGTGGAAAAAAATGTTATATGAAAATAATTGCAGAAACAATCAATTTATCAAACCTATCCACTGAGTTAGAAAAGTATTCTATAATTGTAGTATTGTAAGGTCATGATGGAAGTTGTGAGCATGCCATTAGTATATTGGGTAATTGAACTTTTTATTCTAATCTGCCACAAGCTCTTCCTCTCACTAGGAATAGTTTAAATTGGTGTGTGATGGGTAAATTCAGGAGAGTAGTGGAAGGACTACAATTCATCTTATTAAGTATAAATTTGTTTTATATATATTTTCATTGTCTTGGTACTAAAATTATTCTGCCCAAGTTTTATGAGGATTAACTTAAAAGATCTGTCCTATGCATTCCTGATTAAATTCAACATTTTCTTCAATAATATTTTCAATGCAATAAGCTGGACCTTTCAAATCATCCATAGGTAACAAAGAATGTATGTAATTTCCTTTATTGTTCATTTCTAGACTGCATGTCTTCCCTAATACAGATAGATCCACTGGGTATTCAGTTGCAAATACACAAAGCATGTAAAACCCACATGATAAATCATTGTCATCTGCAAGATCATCTTGTATGTCAACAAAAACTAGAATGTTTGCAATCCTTGGGTAATGCATTCTTTGTGTTTTATAATAACAAATATCATGCCAAGGTCTGACAGACAGGTAATAGGGATGTCCAATTTGAACATTGTTTTATGGTTGAGGAGTTTTCAATTTTTTTTCACCTATTTACTGAAGAATGGAGAAGGGAATGGTGGAAGGTGTACATTTCCCAAAATATACATCAAAGTATGTTTCACTTGTTTCAGGGTTCTTGGTTGTTTGTATACTGCATTGAGTGGGTTTCTCCTTCCACTTATCTAAATCAATAGTCAATTTAGCATTTGATTGTAGTTTGAACTGACAATGTGCTTGAATGGCGTTGAGTTAATCTAGCAGAGTTTTTGACATTCTTAATGTGCCCATTTTCAGGTCTAGATGTATTGACAATTTGTGGATTGGCACTCCTTTTGTCAGAATCGAGTATGTGGTGATTAACTATTTCCTAAATTATAGTTACTCTACGATCTCAGACCCTTGGTCTGTCCTTATCCTCTCACCCCCCTTCCATGATTCCGACTATGTATGAGTGAGGGAGTGTTTACGCTTCTGATGCTGTTAGATCATATGTTGGGATCATCCTCTGAATAATTGAGGATAAAGTTGGTGTACTCGATTCATGGTGAATCTGTTTAGATTCTTTAATCTTTGCTTTAACAGTATCTGTGCATGGAGGTTTAAATGTTGGTGAGTATACTGGAACTCGGCGCCCCATTAAGACGTCCATTTGTTGGTGAAATTTTATCCTGCCTAGGTTCTTGGTGAATGCGTCGCTTATATTGTATTTGGTGG
>WKLE02003097.1:0-24136 GCA_014885115.2 Asterionellopsis glacialis
CTGATCGACCTAACGGTGTATACGAAACCACCTATGTATTCAACGGTTGGCCGTTAATTTTAAGTTTACGTACAAAGATACCTATATTCATAATAAAAATGACAGTTGAGTAAAACCAATATTGATACTTAATAAATATGTACCTTCATTACTGAATTTAAGAATAATCGCTCACAAATTGTGTCGTTAAGTATTTACCCTAAATAGAGCGTTCAAACTATCGGTATATATATTGCACACAGAAACTTCAGTAAGATTTCTGTACTTTGGGAAGAAAGCGAGCCCGTCCCTACTGACAACTTCAACTTTATTCTTTGTGAGTTTTTGGTCGTCCTTTGGTGTATGGTTGGCTTGCCGTGGTAACTGTCACATGAGACAAAATTCAGCTCCATGGAATTTGGCATATAATATAATAAATCAATTTTTTTAGGACTACTACTACTCCGGCGGCGAAGCAAACATGGCTCTAATAATTTTCGTCCAGTTTTTTTTTCCGCAGACAGTTTCACTCACACAGACGTATCGGCGAGCTGCGCCTCCCTCTCTAGTCCTTTTATTGTAGAGGCACTAATACTACATACTGAAATTTTTTATTTCATGTACTAATTTTTTTAGGAATACTGTACTTGAAAAAGTTTTGGGTAGGGGTTCTCTACACACTGGTGTCATTAAAAAGTCAGCCAAGAGTGCTATAAAGAGAAGATGTACATTACAAAAAGGAAGAAATTCAACTTGTCTGTTGTGACATGTTTTTTTAGCTGTTTGTGTTCTTCTTTTGCTGTCTTTCTCTACTGCTCCTTCACAGATTACTATTGTCATTCTGCTTCTTCGTCACAGGATGTTCGTGAGGGTAAATCTGATTGCAATTCTTGTTGAGAGGATTGGAAGGATTCCTTATGCAAAAATGTACGTATCATTTGTAAACTAATTTCAGGTTGATCCATGGGGACCATGTGACCCGAATTTGGTATTTTCAAATACATTAAATTATCAAATTCTTGTACATAGGCAGCTACAATACTAGTAGTGGATTCTTCATGAGCCGTATCGACTTGTTGCAAATGCCAGGCATATCGAGGTGCCATTGTCCATTGTTCCGACTTGGTCCATGGGAGTTTTTGTAACAAAAGTTCATTGCCCACATGATTACATATCAAATCATTCATACCATTATAAAACAGTAAACGAATCTGATCTGGATGGTCCAGGATGTTTCTAAGTTGTGGTACCACACCTAACCCATCTTGATATTTCAAGGCTTGGTACGGACGATTGGTACAACCCAAGTAGTGTTGATCGGCCTCTAGACTTTTCGTTGCATGTATGGCATCCAATACTTCTTCCAAGTTGGCATTCCATTGTCCGACGGGTGGTTCCGCTCGTCCACCCAAATAACAATCAATTAATTTACCACCAGGTGGGTATTGTGACGCTCCACCCTTATGTACAGTTACTTGGTAATTATATTGTGACACTCTGGTTTGTGCTGTATCACCATGTGATTGGTCCCGTACGTGATCTAAAAGACTAAAGCATACCGAGGAATGTAAATTATTCTTTTCCAACTCCGTTTGACATTCAACTTCAAGTTTATCTAAATGTTCCTTTTGTGACAAATTAATCAACCCAGCACCATAGGCTATCGTAGATACAGAATATTGAAAGTATGGATCCATCCAACCATTCCCTATCGCTGCACCGTGCACGCGTAAATCCACACGTTGTGGTTGTTGTTGCGCCTGTCGTTCCAAAATATAATCCATCATGGATGGGATGTAATGTCCAGCATGCGATTCACCTGAAAAGTACAATGGACGAATCATTTGGGGAGGTCCGTTCGTTTGATCAGTATGTTCTTTTAAAAATACTTGTCCATGAAGAAGTAAAAATTCTTCTAAAAAGTAAATAAAATCACGGTTCACTTCTTCATCTGTCGAACAATAATGTCCATCTGTGGTAAAGCTTAATCCAGTCCCTACAGGTTGATCTACATACAATACCCATGCAGGTGACAAATGCCATGAATATGGATTGGGGATAAGTTTCCATTCATCTTGTATCAGTCTAAAGTTATACGGTCCATTTTCTAAAAAGAACCCTTCCGAACTTGAACATCCAGGACCACCATTTAACCATATTAATAGTGGTATCGTAGGATCATCGCGTACCTCTAATGGTGGTCCAACTAACCAATAGAATAATTGACGTTCATGGTCAGGTGAGGCGGGTAAATGACCAGCAAATAATAATGTAGTTTCAGTTTCGTATTCGTCATTCACAAGTAATAATGGTAAGTCTGTGACAAGATGATCAGTAGGTGATAATTTCGGAGGTGTTATTTCTTCAAGTCGTCGTTTCTTAGTCCTTCCTTGAAGTTTTCGTAAAGCAGCATGACGTTGTTTTTGGACGTTCGTTTGATGGAGTTCGTTGTCCATATCAGACGGAACTCGACGAACAGCACGAACATTATGGGAAAGAAGAAACAATTGAATAATAAAACAACTCAACACAGAAGTTGCGATGCTCCTTCTTCGATTCATCTTTTAATTTCTATTTCTTTTGATACCTCTTGATTATCTTTCTGTTGTCCTTCTGCCTTTTGTCGATATTGTAGAAAGTAATATTTATTGTTGTGTTCATATTATATTCTCCTTGGGGTCATTGTGCCGGCTTTCAAGGTCACATTAATAATCATTCTATCGCATGCAGGATGGAGCTATTGGAACATATTTGAAGCACATAAACCATTTTCTGATCAAAATATTAGGACGAAGCACAGAACAAAATTTCTCCAACACCACGTGAGGCGCATCGTGGGTGTTTGGATTTATTGCCGTGCTCATTTTTTCGGTGTTGACAGGTGTATCGATACAATCTCCACAACCGCAACTATCGTACCAGGTACTCGTGCATGAGGACCTGACCGTAGCATTGCATTCCAACGATTGACAACGACGATATCAGAGTTGCTCGGCAGAAACGTTACAAGCTTGACTGTGCATTAGAATACGACAACCTTGATTTTTGCCTGTATATATAACTACTTTATTGAAAAAATGATGAGACGAAGGCAAATCTTACAAACAGTCCAAAGTGAAATTATTGGTTTGCAAAATATTGAACACAAAAGAAGAATGGCTATTGGAATCCACAGTGCACATCATCATTTGCCTGAAAATGCAACGAGTCTTCCAGTCTATACCCCACTTAGAAATTTTCGTTCATTGATACCATCGCCATCGTCATCGTCATCATCATCTGTATTAAAACTTCGAAGAAATAATCGTCGTCAAAAACCAAAACAACTTGCACGTACTAAAAGAAATCGGATACGTAATTTTGAAAAAGGACGCTCACAAGCATCGTTACTCTCCTCCATTAAATTACCTAATGCGAATCCTGAAAAAGTAGCCGACTCTTTAGAATCCTCATTATTGTTTGTACGTAATAGTATATTTAACTTTTGGTCAACGGGTGGAGCATCTATCGTACCTCAGCAACAAGGACAGACGACCGCCGCGGCTGTGCCAAAAAATGTACTACCACCACGTCCCGCAAGACTTGGACCTAAAATGGATGCCTATTGGTGGTTTTGGAATATATGTTTAGCATTAATGCCAGCTGCATTCCTAACTATATATTTTGAATTTATAGTGAAAGATGAAGCTGAAGCATTCTTTCGAAGAATGCAAGCTGAGGAACGCAAAAGACAAGGTTTAGAAGACGACACCATAGATGACGAAAATGATGATACTGAACCGTTCATTCCATTACAAACTAATAAAAGTCTATCTGAAAAGATGGATGACGTATATCAAATATTTGCTCATGTACTATTCAACAACGACGACAATGATAAGGAATCATCTGAACATGATAATCACAAGTACCAACAACAACAATCACCGCCAACAAAATCACAGTCATCTGCGGTAGCAGACGAGAGAGGTGGTGGTGTGAGTGAGAGAATGAAAGGCAGTGTACCAGAGATATCATCGACACCAACTCAGGAGAGTTATTCCCAGCAGCAGCACCAACCGTCACCAGATACAATGCAAAGTGATGATGAAGCAGATAAAGAAAACGAAGAAAATATTGATCCGGCTGTATTGGAAATGCGTCAACGTATTGAAGAATTGGAAAGACTTGTTACTGAACAAATTAAGAAAGATTTGAAAGAAAGAAAGCAAAAAGAACGACGTTCAAATCAAAGTAATGTTCAAAATAGAATTGAACAACGAAATCAAAAGGAAAGAGAACGTGATCTTGCACAAGCAGCAGAACAACAGCAAGATTCTTCAAGTAATGAAAGAGCAACCATGACAGACCAATTCAAAGACGCCATCTTACACACTATTCATCAAAATGTAAGTTCGAAAAAGGAACAATTACAAAAATATGGTACAGATATAATGGACAAGGTATTGGGGAAGGAAAGTACAAACGAGAAGAAGGATAATAATGCTCATGTTGATGGTGATGTTGCACTAAAATCCACGTCGACAGAGGATTTCAATAAAAAGACGACAAATTTGGTTACCTCTGTTGAAGCGTCTGCAGCGGCAACCAAACGAGCTGCTCAAAATGTGTCTGCATCTATCTCAAACTCGGATCCAAAAGCAGCAGCTGAAGCAGCTTTTGAGGCATCAAAAGAAGCAACCAAGGCAGCACAGGCGGCACAAAAGGCTGCGAATGCTTTGTTGCCATCACCAAAACCTGACTTGGGTAAAGATCAACAACCGCCACCTTCACAAGGATTTCTCAAGAGGTCGTGGAGGTCACTCTTTCACCAAAGGCCAGCACCACCACCACAAGACCCAACCCTTTCCAAAAATGGGGATGAAAGTAACTCAGATAAAGAGCAAAAATAAAACTGATTCTAAATAGAACTGAAATTAATTTTACAAAGACCTCGTATCAAGTCTACGACGAATGGGCAATCACGGAATCCAAAAATTATGTCTATTTAACTTTACGAGTTACGAGATTGCGAGAAGTAAAAGCGTACATGTGAGGAAGAAAGATAAATGGAAATATCTACTTTGCTCAAAGGCAACATGCATGCTTGCAAGAGTCTTCTCTTCTAACCCTAAACTCCACTGAGCCAACCGCCCTCTCCATTTCTCCATAGACCTCTTCATGCACTTCTTTCAACCGTTGATTGGTGCTTTTGTTTAAAAATGATAAAAATGCTGCCACGCATGTTCGGGTGCGTCTTCAAGCAACAAACCTACCACGACCCATCATCCAAGAAGGCATTGATCATTTCGTCATTACGTGCAACAATCGCTTTGTTAAGGCCTCTGCTTAGTCCCTTATCCACAGCATTGATGAAATGTCCACGATGATCCTGTTCCTTCTTCCGTAATATGACTCATCTCCATTAGAAAACGGAACATTTCAATATGTTTCCTCGTTTCCGGATTGGACAAACCAGCACGCACATGCAAATATGTGGGATTATTAGGATCGGTGTTGACACCATCTCCGCTATAAACTGCATCCCAAAGAGCCACCTCATCTTTGTCGGGAGATTCCACGGAAAAGTTCTCGTCCTGCTCTTCTTCAAAGAACATGTTGCAACCAACCTTTATTCGTGTTTTATGAAACAAACTATTCAAAGAAACAAGATCAGCACTACTTGAGGTGTTGGATGTCGATGGGTGAGCTTGTCGTCGATAGCTATGGTGGAATCTGTATTAACAATCTCAAGATCACGGTAAGCGTATCTATTTAATTTCCCGTCGTCATTCTCGTTCTCGTCATCGCGTTGAACTGCCACCTAGCTGGATAGACTGAAAATAGGTGCCCACAAGAAAAAGGATTACAGGTATGGTACATGGTATGATTTTTGTACACTCCTTGTACCGTCCGTAGTCAACACACGATTGGCACGCACGGGCGACCCGGAGACCGACTTAGACACACACACACTGTATGATATTGACCCCTAGTATGGACATCTCTGGTATTTATTTATGGATGAGAGAGCCGTTGGCTCAACGCTTCTGCGATATATATAGCTATAAGATTTAAGGGGGTTGTGATAGTCTCATGAGATTCAACGTTCGAACTTTTTAGCCAAGGTAGTAGCTTGTACGGTATGTTGTCGAAAGAGCAAATTTTCAAATTGTTTGGGATAAAAAATCTTGATTTTTACATCATATTTGCCAAGGGAAAATACCATTCAAGTCGAACACCTAACGTAACACTTTGTATTCTTTGAAGTGAAGGCAAGTGTTTGAGCATATACGTCTATATTTCTGTTTCGTGGTGAAAACTGAATCAAACATGTCAGGTAGGGGGAAAGGCATGAACCAACCTTACTGTGTTCCATTCCCAAATACGAAAGTGGTTGGGGAATCATTCCTAGTTGCTGCAGGCTGTCAAGAGTTTCTGGGTGGATTTAATCCTAAAAAAGATTGCGTCACGAATTTGCACGAACTCACTTGTGCCACAACATTTTCAATGCACGATACCATCACCGTATGCGACGGATCTACTATAAATTTTTCGAGAAGAAGGGAAGCAGCAACCTCCATTCAAGTTGGACTGAATCTTGTTGGTGCCGATAAAGATAGAATGGGGAAAGATATTATGATCTTTCAAGATGGTAACAAAATTATCAAATGTGGTGGCTGTGATTGTACGTTTACAAGAAATGTCAAAGATGACGTTTGTCCTTTCTTTACCACTAGTAGAATGGATAGCAAATTGGAACTAAAAGGAATTAAATTCATGAGCCACGACAGTGCGGGTAGATGCGCTCGGGATGATGGCGAAGTTGACCGCCCTAGAGGAGATGAAGATTCCTCGTTTGATATGGATGGTGGCACACGACGAAATAAAGATCGTTGTAGATTTCCTGCTGAACAAAACATCATTGCTCTTTCCAACATGCCTAGGGTAATGGCCGCGCCTGATGAGATTGGTGAGGTTCCTTATGATCTTAAACTCAAAACTGACCTCAAAGAAAGTAAATTACCAAAGGAATGTAAACCTGACAAAAGGAAGAAAAAACCCAAGAGGCATCTTGATGAATATGATTTTTTGCGTGCAAGTCATCATGATACAGACGGGAAAAGAAATTTAAAAGGCGATGACGAAGAAGACAGTTTCTTTTGTGACGATCTTTTCTTCGATGACGAGGAAACAGTGAGTAAATTTATCAATGCAGATTTACCACCTGAAGATGTAATCAAACCCTTGAGAATGATGTGTTATTCTGTAGCTTCTACTCCTGAGGTTTTGGAAGAACCTTTCGAACTGAATATCACCGATATTTCTGAAATGGGATATGACATGCCTGCTGATCAAACCTCGGCTACGTGGACCCTCTTCTCGTACCATTTTGATGCAGATGGAGATGGAATTGTTACCAATGAAGATATTTTGGCGGGCTGTTTGACTATTTAGGAAAGATTGAGATGTTCAACTTGATCAGAAATCAAATACTCGGAATAAAGTTTATTTTTACAAAAGGAAGTACAATGACAACTCATGTTGGACTTGACAACAGGGTTTTGATATGAAACATAGTGCATTGTATAAAATAATTATACTCAAACCGCTAAACTTATTTTGTCGACATGGGATGCCTGCGTCTTTGAACCTGCGAAGTTCGTCAATAAACGTACTTCTCAACTGCATCTGGTTCAACTTGTGACCCTACCCACAATTCATTCCATGATGTTAGAAACTTCATATTTGGATATTCCTTCTTATATCATTATGGACGAGGCAAACAAGCAAACGCGTCACCCATAAAGGGTGGATTGTTACTAGAATCGTGATTCATAGGTAACACGTTGAAAAAAAATACAGTATTTTCAGACCAATATTGAAAAACGGGTAAAGATTCACGAAACCAAAAAATCCTTTGCTGATTCCCCAGGTCTTACAGTCGGGTCTGTATACTACACAAAAAATATAAAGCAGCGTTTACTTAATGTAAGTCCGTGTCCTTTTAGAACTCTTTTCAAGTATTTACATACAGTACCATATTTCTCGCTAGGGGACGTTTCTGGTACCTGGAGATCTGGTAAACACAGATCAGGAGTACCAAATTGCAAAGTGACGTGGAACTTTTGTTGCAACATTATATTTTTACTAATTTAAATAAAAGCTTCATACGCAGCTACTTTTAGATTGTCGGCCTGGGGCAAAGAGTCATGTTTTCCACATTATTGGTATACGCAAAAGAAGTTTCACCAGCTACCTGCAGGCAGCTAAAGTGATGGTGTAGAGAAACCCTTGACTTGCTCCGATGAATCTATCTGCGTCCACTTCCTCCCATTCCTGGAGGCATACCTCCACCCATTCCCATTGATTGCATCATTTGAGCCATTGCGTTCATATCCATGCCACCCATATCAGGCATGCCGCCCATATTGGGCATACCGCCACCAGGGGGCATACCAGGCATGCCGCCACCCATTGATCCCATCATTTGCGCCATGGTACTCATGTCCGGCATACCACCACCAGCGCCGCCACCACCCTTTGCCATAGATTGCATCATTGCTTGGATATTGGCCGCTCCACCCATTTGCTGAACCATTTTGGGATCCATCTGGTTAAGTCTTTGCATTACTTGGTTAGGGTTTTTCCTCATTTGAGCAGCCATTTGTTTTTGACGGTCAGCACCACCCTTGCCAATCATTCCAGACTTTCCCATTTTACTTACAACCCCCTCAAACTGCTTGTGACACAAGAGAAGCATTTTGATTTCCTTAGGGTGTGTTCCAGACCCAGCTGCAATACGTCTGATACGCGATTCTACAGTTGGGTCGTTCTTCTTGTGCATGTCAACTTTACCATCAAGTTCAGCGTCATTCATTGAATCCATCATGTACATAAACTTTTTCAAACGATTGGACGATTCTTGGTCTCCACCCTTGGGAATCAAGTATTCTGGAACTCCTGGGATCATTCCCATAATTTTGTTCATTGGTCCAATTTTCATCATATTTTCAAACTGATTGTACATGTCTCTCAAAGTGAATTCCCCTTTGGACATCTTTTCCATAAGTTCTTCTTGCGTCTTGCCGTCATGTGCGGCACGCATTTCTTCCATGAGACCGCGGACGTCACCAAAGCCAAGCAACTTGGAGACGAAAGATTGAGCATTAAATGGGTCAAAGTCATCGAAATGTTCACCACTTCCCAAAAAGATGATAGGAGACTGTGTGGCAGCTACAGCCGATAAGGCACCACCACCTTTGGCGTGACCATCAAGTTTGGTCACAACGACAGAACCGACATCAACAGCATCATGAAATGCCATGGCTTGATCGTATACGGCCTGACCCTGTGTAGCGTCCATGACGAATACAGTATTATGAGGATTGACCGCTGCCGAAATCTCTTGCATTTCTTCAAAGAGACTTTCTTCCTGACGGTGCCTACCGGATGTATCAACAATGATCACTTCATAATTTTCTTTCACAAACTGATTAACTCCATCTTCTGCGATTGCAACAGGATCAGCTTCTGTGTAGGATCCATAAAAAGGACAACGTAATTTTGTAGCATTCTGCTTCAATTGATCAAATGCACCGGCGCGAAAGGTATCGGCACAGACCACTGGAAAGTAAGAAAAAATGGGGCAGAGTTAGATACCAAAATCACAGATAGATTTTCGTCGTGAAACTACTGGCGCATATTCAAATCAAAGAGACGTACTGGCAGTCTTCCAACCCTTTCGTTGGTAATAATTTGCAAACTTGGCAATAGTGGTAGTTTTTCCAGCACCTTGCAATCCCACAAAAAGAATAACATTGGGTTTGCCACGTTTCATGTTGTAAGCCTTGGCTTCTGGAGTTAACAGTTTTGTAAGCTCATCAACAACAGCCTTTTGTACTAGTTTCGAAACATTTGACTGACGAGCAGTATCTGCCTCCTGATCCTTCTGGATAACATCAGAAACTCGAGTTTTGATATTTTCCCGAAGCGACATGACAAGTTTCACATTCACATCGCTTTCGATAAGAGCACGACTGATTTCTCCAAGAAGAGTATTTAACTGGGCTTCATCAACCTTTCCCGACGACGAGTGGAGCTTCCGGAGCGAATCCCGGAGCTTGCCACCCAACTCAGCTAATACCATGGTGACCTGGAACTTTTAAAAGTTTGACAATAAAGGGAGAAATACGATAGTGTAGCCGTGTAATTGGGATCGATTTCGATTTCACATAATTTATGAACAGATACTGCGTCTTACGATGCGCCGAGAGCCGAGAGACGACTGGGTCTGTCCATGGACAAGAACGTCCTCTTCTTCCGGTGATTGATTATCGATCCTACCAGGTACCAGTACCAGTAGCGTCTGTCTGTACCGAGGTGGTCGAGCTGACGGAAACGGCATTTTTTTAGCATGTTGGAAGAAGTGAATACAATAACAAGAACCCTAATTATTATTGAAATTAGTACCCACAAATTAGAGATGATAGCATACCGTTACTGTAGAGATTAGTTTTATTTACATTCCTGGTAGAATAGACCGTCAATAAAAGGGTGAAGAGTTTCTTTCTCCGCGTTGCAAAGTCTCTAGAGAGATACCGTACTTTTCCATTTTTGAAAGAGACTCCTCTTTTGCTCACGATGAGAATAACCATATACGCGCTATAAAATACGAAGTATGAGAAAAGCAATTAATGAAGCACATGAGTTGTCAAAGAGCAAACGGAATCGCACTACATGCACTAGTCAAATTGCTCTTGTTACAATAGTTGTTTCTATAGTGTTTTTACAAGTTTTGTTTGTCTATTTCGCTGATAATTTCATTATGAACGTGATCGATGGTACATATCTTTTGCAAAAAAAGGTAGATTCTTCGTCATCAGCTGTTGTTGCAAATGCTTTACAAAATAATAGTAATGGGTGGTCGCGATTACCTAGGATGAATTTCTTCACGGATCAACAGAATCGAGTAGATACGTTCCCATTGACGACCAAAGAAAAGTTGCCACAATGGATATTGGATTACATAACATTTCATAATGGAATGCGAAGAAAGTTTCCAGGAAAATTACTCTTTACCCATCCAAATGCACCCAAGTTACTGGTACGGATATGTTTGGGACTATGTGGTGGTTTGAATGATCGTCTTGGACAACTTCCATTAGATTTATATCTTGCCAATCAAACGAATCGGGTATACTTGATTAATTGGCAAAGACCACGAGCATTAGAAAACTTTTTACTTCCGAATGAAATTGATTGGAGTATCCCAACGGATGTACCTGGTTGGGGATTTCATGAAATGAAGGTAACACGTGGTCAAACTAAATTCTTTGATGGGATGCCAGAAGACACACCTGGAACAATGCAAGATTTTTGGACGACCCAACTTGATCATGCTATCCAAAGAGCTAATACTGGAGAATTTAAAGATAAAAAGATTTTGATTCACAGAGTGCTGGGACATTTAGACGAAGACAAATTAGAGAAACGTTTGAAGGCCTTGGGTGAGGTAGACATGATTCACAACACGCTTTCCTATGGACGCATATTTCGCACATTTTTTAAACCAAGTCCGGGTGTACAACAGTTCTTAACACAAGTTCAAAACGAATTGAATTTGATACCTGGACAGTATACAGGTGTGCATTGTCGTGTTCGTCATCCGAAAGCAAGAGCATTTGGGAAGGTAGTACATGGGAAGAATGAAGACTATCCTGCCGATAAAACAGGTCTTCCATTTGTTGGAGAAGACAAGGACTTTGCCGTTGGAACTGCCACGCATGCGATTAATTGTGCACGAACTCTCGGGCGTAGGGAGCATGAATCAATGTACTTTTTCTCAGATTCAAATGATTTAGTCAAGTACATGACGCACGATTTAAAAGATACAAATTTCTTGACAAAGAATGCTACCTTGGTCAATAATGCGATTGATCAGGCAGCTATCCGTGCAGTGTCTCCTGTGAAATTGGTGGCACGAGATATGAGCGAAGAAAATCCTCATATTGATAAACAAAAGGGACGAGATCCACCAGCGTATTACCCCGCCTTCGTGGATCTTTATCTTGCCATGGGGGCACGGTGTTTAACCTATGGGATTGGTTACTATGCAGTGTTTGCCTCGAAACTTTCTGGTATAGATTGTAAACTTTTGTATACACAAGAAACTTGGGGAGGGAGTGACATCAAATTAGATCGCACACCCAAATGTACAGAAGAGACTTACAGGAGCCTACTGTGAATGTTTCAAAGTTTTTTTGGTAAACTAAAGTACTACTACATATAGAAAGAATGCTTACCCTCTCACGTTGAATGTTTTTCCAATACTTGATAGGCATGAACAAAATTCTTCCGTCCACCTGTAAATGTGTCTGTGTATGGGTCGATATCGCACCCGGTCGTTAAGGCGATCACATCACTCATGAATCCGATTAAATGTTCCTTGAATACCGTTTGTACGGCATCTTCTGGTGGTGCAATAGGATTCACATTGGTCTCCAACAAATATAACCGATTGTCTTCTGTTACCATCAAATCCACCCCCGCAATGGCAAATTTACCAATACCCACTTCTAATGCACCATCTCTTGAACCAAAGATGCACCGGCGCCTAACATCAGGTGCAACATGCTGTGCAAATAATTGTGCAACAAACAAATCTACCTTGTCTTGCAAATCCCGTTCAACAAGTTCAGGCACATTCTGCAACAATAATCGATTATCTTTGGTGGTAGCATCGGATGATGCATTGGTAATATGTGCCAAACGGTCATATTCGCTATGATTGGGTGATACAGCTACACTTGCTAAACGAACTTCATGACGATTGTACACATACACATCAACCACGTCTGGATCGTCTAACTTTTCCACGGCTGTTACATATGTACGAATGTGGAATTTGCGACCACCTTGAATAAGTAAGGCCGGAGAAATTTCAGCTTGCAATACTGAAAAAATCAAAGCGTTTCAGAAATCGAAATTAAAGATTTTGGATAAGCAAAAGACTACAGTTCGAATGGAACAATTAATGTCATAAGAGAACATGGAATACAAATTTACGTACCCCAGGAAGGAATTCGTCCTTTTTGTGCAATGATACCATCTAAGAAAGAAAGTCCATTTTCGTCAACCTCATTGCTACGTTTTCGATGTGAATCCATAATGTCAAAAATTTCTTCATGGGATGAAACAAAGTGTACACCTTGGCCACTTCTACCTAATGGTTCTTTTAACACTGCAACGTTTTTCGTATTGCCCTGCAACATGGGCAATGTATCACCCACTAAATTTTTACATTCTTCCTTTGTTACATCCCAAATTAGCAAGATGGATGGTGGTGCTATATGTAAATGATCACAACGGCATCGTTGTAATGTCCGAACTAACTCATCCTTATCCTCTACGCCATCAAATGCGAACGATGTCCCATGAGCTGCGAAACGAAATTTTGAACTTTCAGCGCCCAAGACATCTAATGAAATAACTGTAGAAACCTGAGGTTCAGATGTTGGAAGTGCTGATGAAGATGACGATAGAAATTGCTTACGTCGATGTCGAGAGGATGATGGAGTATTGACCACATGAGCTTCAGTTTGAAGGATTTTGGTGGACGTCATTTTGGATGGGCCTTCAAGTTGAATCATTGAATCAATTGCTACGGTAGGGGCAAGATTTGCAACATACTTCATCACCCAGATCCAAGGATCTGATACAACATACTGCAACTTAATGGCTCCTCTCGATGGAGAAGACGGAGGGGTGGTGACGTTACTTTGGGTTGTGGTTTCAATCATGCTTCGTTTTGCCTAGAATAAAAAAGATACTGTTTAGTGATGGGTGGCCAAGATGGCCAGTAGTCGGTATTACCCGACGACCCAACGATGACAAAAGCTAAAACGGCGATATTAAATTCTTTATAGGTTGTCAAGGACAGATTGAAAGAGAAACTTGGATCGTCTCTCTCTGATCTGCTCCCACCAGTGCGAATAAACTCGCGGAAAAATTATGTGGTTGGTGTGATGGAGGAACTAAATCCACCGATACGATATCGCGGAATTTTTTAACAGGGATACTGAAGGACTCTCTCTAGAATGGGTACGCTTTCGAAACCATAAATATGACTATCGAACAAACTGTAGTACAACTTAGTGACCCGACTGAGCTAAAGATTACCTTGTACAACATGTATTGAATCCTGCTTGTGTTGTATTGCCTGGGAGCATCTTGTAGAACAGACAAGAAAACAGGATCGAACTTTTACTAAATATGCCCTGTCAGAAATGCGAAGTTACGGGTTACCTTCGTGGACCTGCTGGAAGTTTTCATATTATTTTATAGAATGGTCACTTGAAGTTCTAAACCGTTCTATTGCGGTACAAAACGCGCGTTGCATACTCGTACAGGTACTTGTAGTATAATAAAAAGTACTGTAAAATATACTGTAGAAAGCTTGTGTGGCTGTCCAGGCTGCCCTGTATGTCATACTCATATATTTGTGTTCAATATAAGTAGTATATAATACCACGTAAAAAAAATATTGATCAGGATATACATATAAAAGATTCCGGGACTAACGAAAATGAGGGGATGATTTTTTGAGTGAAAAGCACGTTTGAACAGTTATCACGTCAATGCTTGAATGCGTCAAATGCGCCTTGCCTTCCATCCGTTCACAGAACCTGTCTATCATGCCACCGGTTATTAATACCAGTTTATTCGATGCCGGCAGACCTTTTTTTCTACGGTAGATATTTCTACCGTACAACCCGACGTGGCCGATGACCAGCGTGCCGCATGAAAAATTTCGACGCGTCTATCCACCTCAAAACAATTCTCATATTTTAAATATTTAGTAATATACTTTTACTGTACCTGGGTACTTGGCTACAAATCATGGTACAGTACCTGTACAAGTGCACAGGTACTAGACGCATGTACAAGTTCCCTGTAAATCTTGGTACTGTCCCCGTACCAGGTAAGTTAGAATCAATTTTGATAATCGTGCATCTCCCAGTGAAAATTACCGAAATTTTCGATTATCGTGCATCTCCCCGTAGAAGTGCGTAATGAATTTAAGTGGTACGTGTGAACCTTCATATTAGTTTTACATCATGCGAATCATGCGTGTTATGGTAAATACCACCTCATGAACCCAAAATTAGACCTGACGCGAACCGAGCCAACGGAGGAGAAAGACGGACGGAGGAGGGGGTGCGTTTGAAAAAAATAATAAAACGGCACGAAAAGTATGTTTCTGCTTTCCTGTATCCTCAAGATAAAAGAACAAGCAAACATTTCATGCAAAGAAAAGAAACTAGAGTAGGAGTTACCAACCAACCCAATTTCGGGATGTAAACAACGCAGTAGAAATGAACAGTTTGGTAGTTGAGTGGGACGGAAGTTTATATGCTTTAAAAACAAAGGGACGATGCGAGATTGTAAATCATCTGTGCAAGGTTTACTATTATTCTTTAAACACAATAGTTACCTACATCTTTTTCTCGAAATACTATTTCTCCATAAAAATTTTGTTGCTCGCTTGGATAGTAGTAGTTCCCCCTTTCTATAATATGCAAAATTTTGAATTTATATGAGCAATGTTAATTTTTAGCTTTTTCACATAAGCATTATGCTGTTTGACCTTCTGCCTCCTCTGAAATATCTTTGGATGTCACAGAAGATACTACAGCTTGCCAAAAAATATCCGCAGTACTGACTGCCAAAACTCTCCATTCCAGGGGTATGTTATAGATGAGAGCATTAACAAAGGTCCATACCTTGGCATTCTCTACCAATAATCCACCTAATTTGTTTTTCACTTGATGAGGTACTTCCTTGGCGGGGACACCACTTAGATATGTGGGGAGAGGGATATCCCATAGTGCGTACACGATAGGACAGGCTATGAATTGTTCCAAGCCTATCGCAATGGCTGTCCGTACTGCCGTTTGTGTACCACTTAGCAATTCAAAACTGGAAAGCACATCTTGACATAATATAGCTGACCATCCATCGGCAATACCGTACCATTGACTCCATATCAAACCACCACCTAATCCCTTGAGAACAAAACGTCCTGTACGTTCAGGATCAAATGAAAATTCATTGCCATGATTCTCTTGTTGTTGTGACTCTTCATCCACGATTGTAGCAGCAGCAACAGCAAAATTAGTATTGGTTATTTCGTCTGTTTCAAGAACGCTGTCCTTGTCCTCCTCTTCACTTGCACCATTTTCTGATATTTGTGCTAATGAATCACCGACACCTGATAAAGCACCAGCAGTTAGAGATTGTGTAGCTAATGGGTAATTTGTCATGAAGGACGAATATCCATTCAATACTTCATTCACCAACGACATTTGTAAAGAGGGATTAGTGCTACTACTACTACTACGACGACGTTGTGATATCGTGCGTCGTTGCGATTGAGGAACGCCAAATGTACTGGGTGTTGTAAATCCATAGGCTGATAACGATGATGATGATAGGAACAGTGTCAACAACATCGATAACGATAGTGTTGTAGTATTGGAGAGGATAATAGCCATGTTATAGGAGGTCTATTGTAAATGTTGTTCTGTGGAGGGGGATGAACTGATTCGTGTCTGAAAAAGAAAGAACAAAATTTATAACAACAAGATTCAATAGTTTTCTTCTGCTGAAGAACAAGTGACCTGCTGTCAGCACTACTGCCTGTAACGAACTGCAAATGCAACGACTCGGTGTACAGTAGCGTTTTTCCAATACATAGAGAGAGAGATATAAAGAGCGAATTTACAAAATTTGTAGGTTTGGCTTTCAAAAAATGATGATTTGTTAGACAGATTTACATCATTATGACGTAATTGTGATGCAAAGGTTTCACAGATTGGTGATGCAGACTTGCATTCTAACACGGTCATGTAGAATTCAACACATGACGAATGCATTCGTTTCGAACAACGTGGGATAATGGCGCGTCAAAAGGCAAACACGTAATTCTGTACGAATGTTTGACGTATGTATATTTCTACATGTGAAGTAATTCTCTGTAGAAGAGACATTATCATATAGGAGTAAATAATTCTTGCCTGTGAAGACCTGGTTTTCTGTCTCTCTTGGGTGCGTTATGATGTCTCTGTCAGCGGTGGGTGTGCCCTGTTTTTCGTCGATTTCGATCGAAGCGTTGTTGTTTACCGGTACATCTTGTTGGCGTGTGAGGCGGCTGTTGTTCATCTGTCCCGCAAACATTGCCAAAGCCAGTTATCACCGCACCAATACGATAGCGCACCATCGTCATACACGGAAAGACACCCTGTCTTTTTTGACAACAGAAACCGAACCCGTACTGTAGCAATCAATTTACGGAATAGACGCTTTTCGTCTACACAGATAGTTTGCAGGCTGCAGACAACATACATAGAGGCCACATTGAAAGCATATAAAAGCAATTGCATTCCTATTAGTTACACAAACCCAGCTGTCACTTTTTCCCATTGCTATTGCATTCTATATTGACTCTAGAACGAAAACTAAATCGTGCTTGGTCTCATACATTTTTTTCGGGACCGAATTTTTTTAGAGACATTAGACAACCCAAAGTACGATACACCATTATAGTTTTCTTACCAAAGGAGGAGAACAAGAAAAAAGTGATATATTACTGAGCTTTTTGGAACCTAAAGTATAATTTACATTGAAAAGAATAAAAATGGAAAGCAAGGATAATCCATATGAGATTTTAGGTGTACCACGTGATGCCACGCCATCACAAATACGATCCGCCTATCGTAAATTAGCTTTGAAACATCATCCAGATAAGCAACACGATGAAACGTTAAAACAACAGGCTACAACGAAATTTGCTAAAATCAGTAATGCCTACGAAGTATTGAGTGATCCAATTCAAAAACAACAATTTGATAATCCCATTCCGCAACAACAACCATCACAAGCTCGTTCAGGTGGTGCCTTTAATGCTCGTGATCCATTCTTTACGGCGACCGGGCATCATCATCATCCCTTTGCATTCCATGATCCATTTCAAGTATTTGAACAAGTGTTTGGGGAAGAGTTTGGAACATTTCGGACATCTCACAATACGAATGGATCCCGGAGTAGTGGGTATCAATCATCACAACAAGAACAATTTGATGATGGATTTTTTTCAGATCCATTCATGAGTCGAGGGTTTGGTGGTTTTGGAGGATTTGGTGGAAGTTTGTTTGGACGTGATCCATTCTTTGGTGGTGGTGCATTTGGCGGTGGTCATCCAGGAGGAAATGGAGGAGGAGGAGGAGATCCATTTGGCGGTGGTGGAGGCAGAGAAAGTATGTTTTCCATGATGCAACGTCAAATGGATGCCATGCACGAACGAGGACAAATACAACAGCAGCAACAACAGCAAGTAGGAGCAGGAGGAAGAGGATCAGGTCAATCGTATTCCTTTTCTTCCTTTAGTAGTAGTAGTCACGGCAACTTTGGTGGTGCCACCAATGGTGAATCTGTATCTACATCTACCACAACTCGCATCATTAACGGTAAACGTCAAACAGTGACAGAAAAAACAATTCGTAAAGCAGATGGAACTGTAGAACGTCATGTAGAAACTACAGGTGATGATGATTTCCCTGCTCTACAGCAACAGCAACAATATGCATCCTTACCACCGTCATCAAACATACAGCAACAGCAGCAATCCGAACAAGCACCGTCAGCGGATGGTAATAATCAAAAGAAACGAAGACTATCACTTAAAAATCCATTGAAACGACGAACAACTACCAAGAAGAACAATAATGACAAGGAAGAAGCGGAGAACAAAAACAAACAAAAAACCAACAATGATAAACCACGATCCAAATATTGATGCTAGAAAAGGGAGGTGAAAAGAAATCCAGGCAAACATTATGTTTTTAGGAGTACTATTTCTTTCTCTTCTTCTTCAGATGTTGAGGAGAATCTGGTGATTGTTCGATTGGTAGGGTATTTAGTAGTTAGATGAAAAATTAGTATAAATGATTTCATTTGTAGTTCCACCATGGTAGAAAAAATGTGAATCAAAATTTTGAATTGATTTCTTTCTTTAGAAGCAACGTAGTGAGCAATCTTTCCATCATTTCGCAATATAGCTTAGCTTTTGATTGTCTCTCGAGTCATTTTTGGTGCGGGTCAGTGTGGGTGTATCTGTGTGTGTGTGTTTTCTTTTGCTTACAAAAGATTTGAATCATTCCTGGGTGATGATGGTGACTTTTTGTTTTGATGTTGGTTGTGGAACGAAAATCCTATACGTTCTACTTTGTAAATCATCCACATATCTTGACAATATGCTGCAGATGTAGAGCATTCTAAATAAAAGCGAAAGCTTCGTACAATGCTAATCGTACTTACACCCTTATCATAAAACTTGGTTTTACTTTTTGTACCCTCTACTTTTTCAACAACAACATCTATATGACACAAATTAGAACTATCATTCGTGTCATATACTAATTATTAAAGGAAGAACAATATGCAAATAGAAGGGAGGGGTTGAGAGTTTGAAGAACAATTATAAAATATAATAAATCGAAAACACACACACACACACACGCATACCTGGAGTAGAAACAAATCTGTATGAATCACAACCAATCAAGGATGAATACTCTTTGGTCAATTCACGACCAAAGTCGGGTTCATTCAACCCTTCGTGTAGTTCTTCTTGTTGCTGTTGAACGACATTATTGTACGAATGTAAAATCGTATTTTTGTTGTCTGTAGTTTCTACAATAATGACAGGACTAGTAGTCACACTACTCCCCTTTTTTGTTTCATCATGAATGTTGTCGGTGGGTTGTCCCCATTTCCAACTTTTACGTATGGTAGGTTTTGGAACTTGAGGATATACTTCTTGTACAGAAGTAAATTGGAATGCGTCTTCCAGGGCATCGTCTAGTGCATCGTCGTCATCCCCTATAGCCACAAAGATTGCCATAATATATTCCACAATTTCATCAGGTTTGAGTTTTGGAGAAGGTTTTAAGTTGGTAATCGGTAGAGTCGAGGGTGTACTTGTACGAGTCGGGAATTTATCATCCGTGGTACTTTCTTGGTCTATTACATGCGATATAATAGATGACAAGTCATGAAAGTCATTCTTACTGCTAGTGTTGCTGTCACCAGTACTTTGGCACGACGACTCACGGTCAAAAATTTCTTGAAACAAGGATTCATCACCACCATCATCATTATTGGCTTTTGTGTATAAGTTTGGTCCTTTCAGATTTCGTTGGAATCTAGTAAAAGAAGAGACGTGCCTGCTCATGTGAGAGAAAGATGAAACTTCATCGATACAAAGATAATTTAGTAGCAGAAACGACAACGAGAAGCTACCAACAATGTTGCTATAACGCATGCGTGAGAAATCATACATAGAATTCAAAGATGAACCAATCATATTCCCAATTTATTCTTTATCGATCTACTCGTCGATGTGTATATATGTTACACCCTGATGATGGTGAATAATTCTCGCTGTTTTGTTCTTTCTCACAGAACAAAAACTAATGACATTTACTGACACTCGACCGAAGAAAAAAATTACACACGCAGAGACATGTCTGCATTAAATTTTTCGTGCAATGCACGCGTATGGGAGACACGTCGAGAAAAATGAGAAATGAGAATTTCGAATTTTCTACTTTTTGCACCCCTTTGCGTTACGGTAATAGTTGAAAACTATTATTAAAGTTTGAGGAGTGATTTTTCGTAAGTCATGTGTACGCTTTGGTTCCCTTTATCCCAAGCAGGCAACCGCTCGTTTGTTTCTTCTTTTTGAAATTTTTTATACATGTAGATTTTTTCTGCGATAGACACGCGATAGATCTGCACACTTTCAACTTTTGTCTTAAAGGTTGTTAAGGGAACAGTTGTGTGCAGGAAATAGAATATAATAGAGCTGAAAGATGTCATCAAGCTGGTCTTCACAAGTTGCCCCTTTAGCAGCCTTTGGTTCATTAGTGCTTCTATCTGTGTATCGTAATTCTTTGGCAGAAGGGAAACGTAGAAAGTCAAAACAAAATAATAACGATCTTCAAAGACAGCGATCGCCAACAGAAACACGATCAAGGTTCCGTGGGAAACAACGTAAAATCAAAATTGCATGCGCACCATCTGCAGGTGAATTTCATTCCTGCATCGATGCCTTAGTATCAGCTGAAGATGAGGTTTTAGTAATCCGTGGGACTGCTGGTAATACTCCTTCCTTTGACGGTGGAGAATCAAGGGCAACAACTGCAGCTGGTGGGAAACAACCTACTATTTTTCAAGGTTCTGTTTGGGATATTGCCTCACTTCAAAGCTGTGTTGGGTCACGGAATATTACTACAATTTGTCTTGATCCAAGTAATATTCATGGTAATGATATTCTATCTGACTCTATTGCTTTAATTCGATTGCTACGAAGTGTCTTTGAACATTCACTTCAAACAATTGTTGTCAAATCCCGAATATTATCTAGACATGCACGATCCTTTCATACGCACCAATCCTTCATGTCAGCGGGAGGTCTTGCTGGACTTGCAAAAACCAATCATTGTAGTCAAGATGAAGTACAAGTTGTCTGTGCTGTAGGAGTTTCTGACTACCGTTCAACTATCCCTTTAGTTGTAGAGGAGGGCGATCATGTCCTCGAAATTGGTTGTCATTTTGGAAAGTCGACTGGTCTTCTTGCCGACGCTGCAAAGAATGAACATACTGTTGGAATTGATGTTGGCAAAGTTTGCATTGACCGTGCGCGACAGAATGAGAAATATAAGACATGTAGGTTTGAGGTAGCAGATGCATGGGATACAGCGGACCTTATCCAACTTGACCCAGCCTTTAACGTTATTTATTTAGATGTGGGTGGTATATCTGGTTCAGATGGAATATTCGAAGCTCTCACTTTAGTTCGACAGCTCATATGTGCATTTTCCTCTGGGAGGACATCTCGTAGATCGGCTCTAAAGTGTATCGTAGTAAAAAGTCGCTGTTTACGAGATCATGCAGCCATCTGGCATCATTCGGATGATATTTTGCGTGTGGCTGTAGATAGAAGTGTTAAGAAGTGATACAAAATAGTGCAGTATGGTTAAGATCAATCATAAGGCTTCTAGATTTAGTTTTGTATTCAATTTTTAGCCTTTTATTGATGTAACTCACAACATAAAACCAATTGACCGTCTAATTGAGATCACATTCTCAGGTGAAATATTTCCATATAAAAAAGGTGGTCGGAGAGGCGCTTTCATGATGTCTTTGCTCTCTAAATATTCTTTCTTTGTTCTCTATTTTTCTTCGATTTCTACACTTGATGCTCGTCTCATCAAAAGTGAAGGATAACTTACCATTTCAGCTGAACGGTCGTCCGGTTTGTTTGACACTTCTTTGAAAATATCAGTATTTTTCTCCTCTCTGGCGCTATCAAGTTCCTCACGAAGACGCTTCACCATTCTAGTTTGATTCAAAAGTGCTTGTTCTAAATTAGAAATAGCTTGTTCTCTCTGCTTGAGCTTCATTTCAAG
Source organism: Asterionellopsis glacialis (assembly GCA_014885115.2). Taxonomy (NCBI): domain Eukaryota; phylum Bacillariophyta; class Plagiogrammaphyceae; order Rhaphoneidales; family Asterionellopsidaceae; genus Asterionellopsis; species Asterionellopsis glacialis. The sequence goes on from WKLE02003097.1 coordinate 22,491, forward strand.
TTCTTCCTCTCTTTCCTCTCGAAGTTTTTCAGATAGTTCAGCTTCTTCTGCTGCAAACTTCTTGATTTTCAGGGCTCCAATACGATCCAATGAAAATCTCTTGTGGACACTATCCGTGATATTTTCAATTGAAAAAACAGATCTGGCACTATCGTTCAAGGATATGTTCTTCTGTAGGTGTTGGTCTTGTGCAATCACATCAACTTGAGTTATTCGGTTGTGATGACTTGATGACGTTGGTCCACTTCCGTTAGTAGATGTTACCGATGGATGTTCAAGTGCTTGCTGGCACTTGATGATTTCCTTTTGAGCCTGAACCTGTTGTTGGAGGTCTTCAATAATGGCATCTTTCGAAGCACAGACATCGTGCAATCGAGTAATTTCGGCCCAGCTTTCTTCAACCTCTTTTGTTGTAAGTTGTCGAAGTTTCAGAAGTTCTTGCTGAAGAGCAACTGCATCTAATCCTTGTTCGCGTTGTGACATGATGGTGGATGTATTCACCTATGGTGCATAAAACTTGAATTTTGGGGGCCAGGGATATCGGAATCTGATATCGGTGTGTTGTCTCTCTGCCCCTCAAAGAGCCGTGCTACCCGCTGAGTACACTAGCGGATGACTTGTAATTTTCACTACAGACACGGAATACTCCTGATATTTTCTTGTTGACGATACTAAATACCAATTTACCAGGTATGTATGATGCCAGTCCCCAGATGCGCAAGATTAGATTTCAGATTGTGCGGCTCCAGGTTTTGTAATGAGGACTTAGACGTGTAGGACCCTACGCATGAATGAACTGGCTGCCTAGAGAGATCCTATAAGACTATCATAGAGCATATACGTCCTAGTATATATGACCAAGAGAAAAAGTTACTATCAGCAGGTACAGTAACATTCCAGTCACGTAGGAAGAAGATGGTCAACTTGTTAAGGTACAGTAGATGTAAATAGGCGTATAATTGCATAATATCCTATAATACTGTCGTACCATTGTATAATTAGATTTGATCAATAGGGAGGTCATTTTCTTGTTCTTTTTCTGCAAAAAAAAAAAAAATATGTTTTTAAATGAACCCCTTCGTAATCTCTAACTATACCTGGTACACTTTATTCCAGTCTGTACAACGGTTTAACATACATCTTAATTGAATAATGGGTTTGAACCATGACTCAATGACATAACAAGGGCAGTATTATTACACCGATGAGGAAAATAGTGCTTTGACCGCCTACCAGGTATGACCAAGGACAACCTGTTAGGACCTAGTATCAAGCGTACAGTAGGAACGCTGTTTTAGAAAACGCCTTCTATGCTTCAAGATTTCATTACTGTTCGTATTAATACGAACAGTAATGAAATCTTTCAGTATTACGAATCGCTTAAAAAACACTTGAGAGAATTATTCATCAGCCCTTCTGATTTGAGCTTGTTCCCCATTTAACATCGCTCCACTATCATTATCTACCGTACAGGTACCCATGATTCTGGTCCTACCTGGTAATGTACGGAGGGTAAAGGTGCGAATAATAATGAATACGGAGGATAAAGGTGCGGATAATAATGACGTCAATTTCAAATTCAAAAGAAGATCCAGTAGGCGGATTGATTTTGGAGTGACATGGTGTGACTCTTCATGTTGTATTCT
>WKLE02003102.1:0-42941 GCA_014885115.2 Asterionellopsis glacialis
TCATCTTTGTATGGTCGTTCCTGATCCCATGCCACATAGCAAAAATATATAAACCGACATCACCCTAAAACTAATCTTAAACAGATACTTAGTAAGGTTTCACACTAACTTTACCTTGATGCAATATTGAATGGACTAGAGAATCAGAATCAAACGCCTTTCTTACCAGGTACTGTAGATTAGAATTGTTGTTCTTTGTTACTTTCCGAATAAGCAATGGCAGGCTGTTTGACAAAAGCTCATCATTCTGGCAGCTAGATAGAAACTAGTTCCTTTTTAACTTCTTTTGAAGAATACAAACGAGTAATGCTGGTATATGGTTTATCTACAGTAGGATTAACCTCTAGGATGGTCTAGTTCGCAACCGATGCATACTGACCTTGACTAGTTTTGAGAGGGTATCAGAAAAAAGTGAATTTGCGGGGTAGAAGGCCAGACTAAATAGTGGAAAGCCAACTAAAAAATAATGAGAGCAAAAAGAAATTTTGAGAAAATCACAAGAAGGATATCAACTACGATATCTCGTTGATAGGTAAGTTGTGATCGACACTCGACAGACGAAACATCAAGTTTCGGAAGAACGACAAAAACAACACAAACACACCTACTGGGAAAATCATTACGTCTTTGCCAATTCCATCACAGATTTCCACATCTTTCGTCAATAAATCAAATATTAATAATAAGGAGCACTGCAGTATGGATTTGCTGGAATCTCTCAACCTTGACGAACTTCCTGAACAACAGACTCGTGCGGCTCATTTGGAAGAAGAACTTGCCGATAATCCAGATATTCAGTTAGGTTTCAATGCCTGTTGCCATTGTGCATCTCGTAAGGTATCTGTCGAATGTAAAAGCTGTCGTCGTATCAAATATTGCTCAGAAGCTTGTCGGAAAAAAGATGCAAGTGCAATCCTCCCCACCAATGATGATTATGCAGAAGAACAAGAGGGACCCTCTGTCCTTGGACATACTTCTGTCATTTGTTCTTTGTTACGGTTATGTACTGCAGATGAAGATGTCGAAAACAATGATAAAAACATTACCAAAATGCCAACAAGTGTCAGGGAAGCAGCAGAATATAGAGTTCAAAGTGAACTTGAGTCATATCCCGCTACACTTGCAAACATTTTAGTGGATGGACCATGCTACCAAGATGCATTGAAGGGAGACGAACTTGTAATTCATATTGTTGGTGCATCAGTAGAGGCAGAATTGTGGGGACAAGAAAAGCAAATGGGAAAGGTTTGGGATGCCTATTCAGAAGCATTGACAGTCCTTGTAGAATCGAGAAAGAATTTAAAAACAATACGATTATGTTTCATTGGGCCAGACTGTCCTTCGGAGGACATTCAAGATAAGGTAGTAACATCAAAGGATTCAAAAGAAAATGGTGGTAGTGGTGGGACCTTTCCTTCTTTCCGATGTTTCATCACCACAACAAAAGGCTTCTACAAACAAGGTTTGTTGGAAAAAAATGGTGGGTCATTACCAGATGCAAATGTAATTGTGTTTTACAATCCTGGATTTACTTGTCCAGATTATGCATGGGATAAAACCCTTGCAGGCATTCAACGTGGAACACCATTCCTTGTTACGACCAACACAGAAATGGAAGGTGTAGCGGATTGCTCGTATTTAATGGAACGCAAGCTTATACCATCATTACCATTATTAGTTGCGGAAGTTCTGGGTAGACATGATGTAGATGATGAAACTGAAATGTTTTTTGGAGAAAATCCATTTGCAGGGAGTCGTGTCCGTCAAAGTGGTACCATGGCGAATGATGTGTACGTAAGGAACAGATGGATGATTGGTGGACGATTTGAAAGACCATCTGCAAAGAGATTGCTATCGTTGTCAGAGGAGCAAGATGAGGAGGAGGAGGAGGAGGAGGAGGAGAAGGAGATGGAAAAGCTTCCTTCCAAGAAAAAAGCAAAAACTAAAAAGAAGAAATCAGGGTCTGGAAACTCAAAGAAGAAGAATCCAGCTTTAATCTAGACTAGATAAAGTCTTTTTTCCTACTCTCGCCCTAAAAAGGGATGAACATGGTATTTGAACTTATACTTTCAGCTTGTGCAAACTGTTATTCCAAGTTGAATTTTTCATGCATGAGATCACTAAATGCAGTGATACACGTAGGCTACTGATTCTGGTGGCAAAATATCAATATCAAACATCAATCATTGCGGATGCATGCTCTGAAATCTTTTTTTCAGAGTCTAGTTCCTACCCGGTGGTATTTAAAAAATGAGGAGAGGTCTACACAGTACATGAAGGCATTTTAGGATATGGGGTAAAAAACGAAACATGTCTTGAAATAGACAGCAAAATCCACGACCACGACATCATCCTCTCAATAAGTGCATGACCTTTGATTTAAAAATGGGGCAATATTACCTTGCACTTGTACAAGTTACGTATCATAATACGAAAAAATATCCTCACATTTCGGCTTTTTGGAGCAGATGGACCATATTTTAACAGATGTGGTGGTGTTCGTTTCCATTATTCTCGGACTAACCAGTGTAAAAAATAAGAAGAGGCGACTCATCTTGTGTCCTGCAGTGATACACCGAATGATATTTTGCACCTGTTCATTTTTCTCGTTTCTGTCTTGTACATGGATAATATCACGTGAAACAATATTTGGATTGACACCATTATTACTGTAATTCCGGTACTGTGTACCAAGTACCTTAGTGTACCTGGTACTGGCAGTTTTGTGCGAGCAAAGGTTCTAAAAAATGCTGTCTCCTCCGATAACTACCGGCAGCTACACGCACAAAACCACTTCGGCGAGGAAATTGCAAAAAAGAGTAGTTGGGTTGTTGCGTTGTTTGGTTGGTATTATTTTTGTTACCGGTTAGAAAGGAAAAGTGGACCCACGACCTACCTTGTACCCGGTACCGGTTATCAGGTAATGATACCCCGCCCAGAATCAACAGTATCAACTTGTGACTGGTACCGGTACCAGATACCGGTGAGTCTACACCTGGTACTGATGCGTCACGGTCCAAATCCCGAAGCTCGGTGTGCTTCGTACGAGGTGTCTTGTGTGACACCTAGTCCGCCAGTACGTGCGTACGAGGTTCTAAGCCGAAAAAAGCTCCCATATGACATCATATCGGTGTCGTTGATTGGATTTGAAGATGACGTCGAGTTGAACAAGAACTGCAAGATTTGCACCTGTTTCATGTCATTCATTGGTTCTGATTGGTTCGATCAAGATATGCACAAATTCGAAATTTTTAATACATATTGTACAGGTTACAGGTGCAGTTGATACTTCCCATTATGAGTGAAAAGGAGTATGATTAAGATTGTATCTCCGTCGAGAGCTCGCAAATAATAATATTATAATGATACGGTTTCCTACTGCTCTTACGTAAGATTTGTTAAAATAGAACCTAGAGGGCCTACCTGGTAGGCACTTAATTGTAGCTCGTAGTACAGACAACATGTAGGACTTCTACTTTAGTTATACGCAATTAGGAATACTGTATTCGAACTCCCCTATGAATGAAACGGCCACATTCAGTGACATCATACCTCAACAGGTACTGATTCCAATCGTTGACGGCAAACATCTGTTTTTCTTTCCAAAAACTCAAAATTGTAGGAAGCTATCTTTCTGATTACGTGTGCAATTAAGGACCTGCTGATGAGTCAATTGAATTCAATCTTTACTATGATGATTTTGTACTATTTCATCTGTGAAACTCATTCGGAATCGAACTGTTTTCTCATAGTCCAGCTCAAAGTCAGCTGACGAGGCTTGTTTCGAATTAACTGCTCCACTACTTGTACCAGAAAAACGTATGGGAAAGCTTTCACCTTAAAATAAGCTTTATACCTGAGCTTTCCATAGTGGCTTACGACCAGAGCCGTACACCTTACCCGTTAGTCCGAGGTCCTCGGAACCTATGTTACAACACGCACAGATCTCCTCTAAAAAAAATATATTGGGTTTTTTTTTACTTTCACACAGCTCATACGTATGATACCTTACAAACAACAACATAGACACCCCATTGAAACCAAACACAAGTCTTCATTGTGGAGCTATTAATAATTTAAAATGGCAGATAGTAAAGGTCTCGATGCACTTGCCACACTCTGTGGTGGTGTTCGAAAGGCACAGGTACCGACTAATACATCGTCTCATATTGCAAATTATGCAGCTAGTCAATTTCCGCCCGCAACAGTAACAAACGCACAAGGTCCAGCACCAGGAGCAACAATAACTCAACAGCCTTTGATGGCTGCTCAAACTGATAGGCAAACAACGGCCCCATTAGCACAAAAGCCACCGACGGAGCATAATCATAACCCATTCCTTGCACCTCCACAAAACTTGGCATTTCCATGGTCGCAAGCTTTAGCCGCAAGCAATAATCCCCCACAAGCACCACCTTCTGCTTTTGTGGATGGCACTGTGGGAGCTGCCTTGTTAGCTGCTGCTGCAACAAAGGGTGAAACGATGCAGCAACTTGCCTATAAGCAATATATACAAGCTCAAGTTGCGGCTCAAGCTGCTGCAGCACAGGCAGCACATTATGGAAGTGCTGCAGCTGCGGCCGCAGCAGCTCAAGCTGCAGCAGCTGCTCGCATGCCATCCTCCGCTGCAGCCAACCATGCAACAGCACCAGCACCAGGAGTACCAACATCTACAACGTTGAACAACGCTCCTCTTTGTGTTTCGAATGCTTTATCTCCTTCTGTGAAACCATCTATTGCTTCACCTCAGCTGTCACATCAAGTGGTTCAACCGAAAAAGGAACCAGAAATAGCACCCCTTCCAAGAAATACCACCAACCCATCCTCTTCCATGGCACACATCAAGCACTCACAAACTCCTCTAAGTATTGCACCACAAGAAGCACCATCTACACATGATCTCCAAGCTGCCCTTCCTGCAACAGCAACTTCCAGCGACGGTGGTGGCGGTTCAGACGATAAGCAGCAAATTAAACGTGCTGCAAATCGTAGATCTGCACAACTGAGTCGTAAACGCAAAAAGAAATTTATTGAAGAATTAAAGGAAGAAAACAATGAACTGCGTCGAAAGGAACAAATTCTAAGGTCTATACCAGATTTAATCATAGCATTTGATTCAGCAGGGAAACTTGGTTTTGTATCAGAATCAGTTTCAAGAATATTAGACTTTACACCTTCCGAATTGGAGGGGGATTCATTTTGGGATCGATTATGTGAAGAAAGTGTCAAGTTGTTAAAAGCAGCCTTTATGGACGCCTTGGCTGCACGTAAAAGTGATGTGGATACATCTCCTTTGGGATCAGGTGTATTAGAACTCAAGTTGTTAGACCGTGATGGTACTCATATTGCTGTTACAATGAATGGTATTGTACATGTATCCGGTGAATCACCTGAATGCGTTGGTAGTATCCGTCCACTTGATGACAAACGTCCCTCCTCAACGTCCAATATCAATACGGCAGTTGCGTTTGCTGCAGGCACTGCTACTGCTACTACAACAAAGCGCAAAATATCGAACAAGCTATCATCGACATTGTCTGCCACAGCACGGGAGGTTACATCATCTAGTGATAATTCTTCTACGACTGCGTCAGTTCAGCTACATCCACCACCCGCAAAGGCAAGACGTACATCATCCTCTTCAAGGAATGGTGTCCGTCAAGCTGCACAAATTAGTGACAGTGAAAGCGTTGTTAGTGAAAGTTGCTAAATATTTTCTCTACTACAACTACATCATTGTGACTTGGTACTGTACCTACCCTATCCTTCTTTGTAAACTACTACGAAACAGCAAATAACAGCAACAACAACAACAAACGGCGCGAGGCTTTTATGAGAGCAAATATACATCATATATGACAACAACAACAACAAAGAGGAACACTAACTAACTAACTATTCACATATTCGGAATCAATTTTATCTGTAGGGGGACAACATTTTACACAGACACACAATTTACTAACTAGGAAACCAAGGCATTATGGAACACAAAAGCAATTGAAATAGTTCTTGTAGACAATGATATCGCTATTTAGCATTTTGTTACCTCATACTTTTTACCTACTCCGAGACGAATTTCCAAAAATATGTTTCATGTACTTGCTGTGTTTGTTTTGTGTATATAGCCTTCATTGCAGAATCGTACCACTCAATTGTTTCATGGAAGGAATATGGAGGTGGAGCATTTTGCTTCATGAGAGTGCCATCAAGAAAGGGCTATGACAACTGCGTCGTAACCATTTGGTTCAACCAAATGCGTTACTGCTGTCTAAGTGTATCCTGATCTAATTGAGTTCCGTATCAACGCACATTTGTCGTGGCTCTGCACCAATGGCATGAGAACTCCCTCGCATTATCCTGGAACAATTTGGTCCTCATACAAAGCACTATCTTCTCGTGCCCATCTACTTATTGAAAGAAATGGATAGAAAAAGAGGTTTTGATCCTTTGTTTTCAGAATTATTCAACATTTGAGCCATTACGTGGTGACGTATTGGTATGGTTGCTACTAGCCTTGTCCAGAAGAATTTGTACGCCTATGTATGAAAGCAGACATGAGAAACAGACTTCAAGGAGAAAGAAACTTCTAAAAGATATTGAAAAGCAAATTTCTTCTACTAGTAGATCTTTATACAAACTCTAAAATGTTTAGGGTTACTCTCCAAAGTCTATAGCACACTGGTTGTTCTAATGACCCTTTACATAAACCCGTTCCCGAAAAATGCAAAGGCTGCCAAGCAGGAAGGCACTAACCAAATTAGAGCAATATTCGACTTGCCTTTTGTTGTTAAACACCCTGCTGATGATGAACCTTGTGATACAGCTGGTATAGCTACATTGCCTGCTATGGCAAAGGATTGGGATTCTTGTTCCTTTTGAAACGCAGTGCCTTCGAGTATGACAAGGTCGTCCTTGGCATCTCCCATATAGAGAATATACCGACCTTCTTCATATTGACAACATATACCATCACCTGCAGTATCCAAAAAGGTAAAGGTATACGTTCGGAAATCACCTCGCTGACTGTCTGGAATGATGAGTGTTTCCCGTATTGTCTTGTGAGCAACTTCAGGTGAATACTGTCCGGGTAATTTATACGCGACAACTTCCAGGGATGGGTATGGTACCCCGCCACCAGATCTAGCATTTTCAACATCAATATCATCATCATCCAGTCGTTCTGTCTCTAATAACCATCCATTTTCATTGGGAAAGAGATCAAATTTGATATCCAACGTCATGAATGATTCGCCCGATGGTTTGGGTGATGAATTTGGACGTTTGGCGATGAATGATTTTTCATCCTTGTATCGAAAATTACCTGGTGCTTCTTCAATCAAGTCTAAATCTTCACCCACATAAATTTTGTATCCACCCTCTCCATGTTGACAACATATACCATCACCCACTAAATCAAATATTTCAAATAGGTACAATCCACCCTCATGTACCATGATTGTTTCTGAAATATTTTGTGACGGATCTGTGTAGGTTCCTCGACGAATGTGATAGGAGTCTTCAAATTGTGAACCAATACGCTTCAAGGACCATCCAACTTCTTCGGGATACTCATCTAATTGTATTTCTACCGTAACAGGAAAGGTAGGATCTGGTACGACATAGGCTCCATTATTCTGTGGATCAGCTTGAGATGCCGCAGGTGTTGCAGATGGATCGATAATTTCAAAATCATCTCCATCTGGGTTATCTCTTTGAAAACAATTCATTTGGGAGGGTGGATAATCTGAATGTTCACAAATCACATCTTGAATCCAATCATACACGTGACTAATGCGTGCATAAACACCTGGATAATCTGGATCGGCACATGAAAATCCCCATGATACGATACCCATCAGTGTATCATCCATGGCTTTGGAACCCTTCATTATAAGTGGTCCACCAGAATCACCCTGACATGAATCTTCACCATGATCCCATGCACACAACATATGATCCTTCAAATACGGTTGATATGTAAAGGAGCTCGAATCTGATTTTGAATTTTTGCATACTTCATTGCTTTCGTAATTCACAGTCGCTGTATTGAGAATAGGTACTGCAATATTGGAATCGGGGTCATCAATACCCCATCCCATAACAGTTAATTCTTGATTTACTACAGGTGAGTTCTTATTTGTATTCAAACGTACGGGTTCGTGTGAGGATGCACCACTCAATTTGACCAACAAATAATCATAGGCATAGTTTGTCGAATCATAGGACATGTGTGGGAACTTTTTACCAATATTAAAGTCTTCTGATTGACCCGAATCTTTTCGATCATATTCGCCCACCGAAATATATTTGAAATCATCATTACAATGTGCTGCCGTAATAATGAAATCTCTTGCAATCAACGCTCCCCCACATATATGATTACGTGATGGGGTTTCTAAACTAACAGCATACGGATATCGACCCTCGGGAGCATGGATACCACCAATGATTCGAAGCTCGGGAGAATTTTTCTTCAAGTCGCGAACTCTACTGGATGGCGTTACAGGAGTAGCAGCGGCGACCTTTGCTTGTACTTCTTCGCGACCAACAAGTGCAGCAACAACAACAATCATCATGGAACATGGTAGGCGTTTGTTCTTTGTTCCTTTATTCTTCATTGTGGGTCTTTTGAAATGCTTCAGCAGCAAGATGAAACACTACAAAATATCTTGGAAGTTCTATGGCGGCAGAGCGCTCAAAAGTGGATGGAGAAGAGAGTCGTGAATGGGAGGTGTTCGGCTCTTTTTATTGTAGAGCGATCAATTTTTAGGTGTGACCGGTTGTCTGCTACTCAAAAAACGCACATTGAAGTCAACGATTCTTATTTGTTCTCACGACATAAACAAAGTCTTGATATGCTTTTCAGTCATCACTGACAACCCCTTCCAGACCAATACAAGAAAGTACAAACAGGACTTTTTTTAAAAGAAAAAAGCGAACCGCACTACTTTTGTCACACTTTTTGTATTGATTGGATTGGATGATACCTAACGGTTCGCTAAATAATGAACCAACTCATTCCAAAGGCGGGAAAAACTTGAATAGGCTCGCTCACCCAAGATACCCTTTTTTATCTTTCCTACACAATATAGACGAGAGAATTAGTATCTTGTCAAAATATTGAGTTACCTATGATACAGTAATAGACACCGTTTGTCGGATGAATGAAGCAACCTGGCGGCAGCGGTGGGCTTCAAGTCCTGGGAAAAAAAGGCGCCAATAATGACAAAATAGGTGGTAACGGGTCTCCTAGACATCCAATAGAAGAGTAGTAGTTGGGACACTCTACTTAACAAAACATAAGTGTGTGACTTCGTGGGGAACATCATCTAACGGAAGTTTTGAAGATATATGTTAAATTTTATGTATCTAAGACACAAATATATGTATGTGGATTTCATTAGTGCTCCTAGAAACAACGGCGAGTACAGGTACTCGCTTTGGAATGTCCATTTAGTAGAACGTGTTATAAATTTATTCATTATATATATTTATCCCCCCTCACTCACACAAAAGCAAGTGGGAGCACTAACTATCCTCCTTTATTTTGTAACAAAAAATTCAAATGCCGGCAGAACTACCAGCTACTGTCTGTACCAGGTAGCAATAATCAGTAGCATAAAACGGAAAGATCCATGTTAAGTAGGAAGCTACCAGGTACAGATGATAGAAATAATATCTAACCCATGGTGTGTTGAAATTGAAATAGGTGCAGAAGTGTGAAAGGGGGGGTTCCATGGTATGCTGGTATATGCCTGCACCCACAGTAAGTTAAGATGTTGTGACTGGTAGGAACTAGACAGCATAGACAAGTGGGTCTGCAGGAAATAATGTGTGGGAAATTTGAAAACCTTGTGACATCTCCAACAAAATCCATCTCTCTGAATATTCTACTACTAACATTAGGTTTAAAAATGCTGCTACTGACTGCAGCTACTATGGTGGCCTATGATTTTGCTAGTATAATAGCAGAAGATATGCACAAATGTATAGTTAGATATCTATAAACAGCCAGTATATATGTTGCCTTGCAGCAACTTTTTCTTGTACTTCTGTTGTTGCTGAAAACTTCAAGTCTTGTACTGCTAAGGAGGATAATAAGGAAAATGATAACTTATAACTAATAGCTACTAATGTTTGACACCTGTGTTGACCAGAAAAGAAATCTTTTAATCTATAGCAAGTATCTGGTAATAGGGTCTCCTCATTGTTTTAATCCAATAAAAGCAGAAAAATCTATTATCTCATAGGCAGGTGCTACTCAAGTATATTGTGAAAATTTGTTCTTAAAATACCATAAAAATGAAAAAATGTGATGAGATATGAGATGAGATGAGATGAGATGAGATGAGATGAGATGAGATGAGATGAACAGATTTCAAGCAATAAACAATTAATACCCATATATTCTGTATAAGAGCATGAGGCCATAATAAAGGTGGAAATTGGTTGTCCAATCATCCTAAATTACTTAGTACAAATCATGAGTCCTGTTCTTTAGGCGGTATCAATTTTACATGTTGCTCTAGAAGCATTGTCCTAAAATTTGAAATATAATCTCTACCTAAAAAATTACTTCACTGCTATATTATTGACTGCTATGATATTTTTGTATATTTCGGAATAGGTAGTGTTTGTACTATTACTAAACATTTTACCACAATTTAATCAAATACTGTTTCATTATATTTGTGATATTGTCAGATTTTATTATAATATGAGCTGATTGAGATGTATGACCTTAAAACCAAATTTGATGATTATTGCATAAGTTTCCAACAATAAATATTTAGAAAAGAAGCAATAAAAACACTTTTCTTTTTAGATTTTCTTTTTTGAAGTGTTACCTAGAGAAAGTTTTGTGAGAATCCTAACTAGTAGACAGTTGTATAAAACCATTTGGCTAAAAAAAAGTAATATCTTGTGGCTCACCCCCCATGGGTAGGATTCTGATAGTAATAATTTTTTAAGATCATTGTGTCATCATCATACACATTAATCCCATCATCACATGGTGGACTTTTTTTTATAAAATCACACTATTCTCTAGTATCTCAAGAATTCCACAATTGTTTACTTACCCTAGTAAAACCACCAAATTGATATAAATATTTATGTACATAAATCTGGTGAGGATTATTTCTAGTTAATGCACCATCTCCTCTAACCTAGATTCAGCAGTTTGCAACTGCTATATCTTCACATGAAAAAAACTCTACTTTATGCTTTGTGCTCCATGGAAATACTTTGAACAGGCTTGTAGTGCTTGGCTGCATATTCTTCACTCTACAGGTCAAATCAATTACATATTACTGTACTTGTCCTATCACTCCTCCATTTCCTCCTTATATTGTTAGTTCATAACTTGACTTTAACTCCAATTCCAGCTAGCAAGTATGTCCCCTGTCTTGAATTACTAGTATATTCTTCTGGTATTATGTTTAAGGTAAAAAGAGTGCACATGTCATATTATGAGCAATGTGATATATTTTTATTCTAGGTAAAATCTTGCCAAGGACTTTTAGGCTTAGTTGTTTTCTATATTATGATGGATTTACAAGGAATTTTTTACTTTTTGAAATTGCATCTAGTTTTGACCCCTGCCACTTAAAATTCTTTATGAAAACTTGCTAAGCAGTAACATTGAATTCAAAATGAATGTATTTTACTATCACAATACTACCCCATCTAGTACAAAGAACACTTGGTGCTGCTACAATACGACTGGTTCTGTGGTAGTCAATATAAACTCAAATGCAGCAGACTGTAAGTAAATTGTAAGTATCTTGAAATCAGACCTATCACTTGTAATTATACCAAGGTTTGCAAAATAAAAGTACAACCTTCTTTTTGGTGGTATGAAACAATTTCTTTAGTATATAAAATATATATCAATTTTTTCTTATATTTTTGGTTTTAATTCATCAGTGATTTAATAAATAAATTATTTAATAGTGAGTAAATAATAAATATCTTGAAATATCAGTCATCTAGTGGTGATTGTATCAAGGTTTGGAAAATATGATTACAACTTATCTTTTGCAACAATTCAGTATATACACAAAATGAAACATATTTCTCATATTTGAACTTGTAACTCCCATACCTGAATCAATAAATTTGATTATTTATCAGTATTATAAATCAATTATTGAATATCTTTTATAGGTCCATCAATTTTTAAATACCTTTTTGTGGTCTACAAAACCTTAAATTTAGCATAAGTACATTTTGTAAATGTTTTGAAATCCTCAGATACACTGCTTTTGATTAGTTATACCAAAGTTTTGTAAATAAGTTTTGTGCAATTTAGCATTTAAAAAAATGTATTAAATATTTTTCTTATACATTTGAATTTGTAACCCATACCTGATTCAATCAACTTGATTATTTGTTTAGTGTTGTAAAGTACAAATCAGATCTGCTACTTGTGGTTGTACCACTAATTTTTGGGAAATAGATATATAGGCAGCAGCATTTACAACCTGATTACTAGTCTTGTTCATAGGAGTAGCTACCATACATATATTTATGGAACAATTTGATATAAAATAAAGTTTACTTCATTAGCATATATCACCTTTTACAATCTTTGAAGAAAGCAATTTTTCTTACACTTGGATTTATATCTCACACTTGAATTTAATTTACCTGTATATGCCTTTTCCCCAATGATTCATCCATATACCATGTTGTTCTCTTTGAAAACAAAACTATTGGATATTTGTTTCTTGTTCATTGGCCTCATAATAGACTTGAGCATAATCGTGCACTTGTGTGTCATACTGAAAAGGCCTTTTTTACTTCTCCTGCAGGGTGTGGAATAATTTTTATCACTATACAACAAACAAATGGTACTACTGTACTTTTATTTAATGATTAATGTATTTCTGCTACAATCAGGTGATTAGTTGTTATCTCTGCCATGGTGTTCTTGTTGCATGGTAAGCAAACAATAAACTACCAATGGCTTGTCATTTTGTCCTCTAGTTGATATAAAAAGAAACAATAGCAGGTCTAGCTCTGTGTTGTAATTGACTTCCCCAACCATAGAAGGCTATTTGAGCTATGAGGTTAAGGAATTGTTTTCAATTTATTTCTTCTCAGGCTTGGTGTCACAGGGTTTTGCATTTTGCAAATCATCACAATACACACACCTTGCAAAGAAAATTTTATCCTTAAACAATACTATAGACTCTTAGAAAATTACTTGGCATTTTCTGTAGATCAAAAAGTATTTTTTATATACTTAGAGACAATCAGCTGTGAAATAAGAATAATTCTATGCTATTATACAAACAAGAAGAACACAAACAAGTTTTTAGCAAATTTAAGATACGGATGTCAAAATCTTCAATGGCCAAAAATGCTATACTCTCCTCAAAATATGATGATTTAAACCAATAAATAATACCTTTTATCTTGACCACCTCCCCTTGTGAAAATTACTCTAATGCAACCTAGTACAAGAAATCTTTCATGTTTTATTGAAGCTTGATGATACTGTATTACACAAAACAAGGAGATTTTGAGATGGGGGTTAAATAAAATAAGCAATTTGATAGCTTTCCTAGTTGTACCCTTTTGATATGGGAAACATTACTATGTGATGTACCAACAAAGGTTCCCCATTTTTTCTTTATGTTGCCCTTTAAAAACCCATGCTTGTTGTTATGGCTGAATATAATCTTATCATTTGCATTTATTCATTAAAAATCATTTTGTGACCAAATGTCATCTGTGAAAGATGAATGCTCTTCTCTGTCATTAATTCAAATTGAAGATCTTTGACCCTCCTTTAAGAGAAGCTCTTCCTCAAGAAGAGCCTTGAATTTACCAAAGCAAGCAGTTTGTCACATGTGCTGAAAAATATTCTAATGACCATGACAGGACCTAAATGAACAGGAAAAAAAAAAAGAATTTGGTTTGTCCAAAAAGAATAGTTAGCTTGTTCTTCTTCCTCTTCCTTTCAAAAGACCCAAGACTACTCAGATCAAATATCAGTATTTGATACTAATGATATCTTTTTGATATTTTTGCCTTGCTTTTTACTATATATGTTCATAGTAG
Source organism: Asterionellopsis glacialis (assembly GCA_014885115.2). Classification (NCBI taxonomy): domain Eukaryota; phylum Bacillariophyta; class Plagiogrammaphyceae; order Rhaphoneidales; family Asterionellopsidaceae; genus Asterionellopsis; species Asterionellopsis glacialis. Next base: position 14,074 of record WKLE02003102.1, read on the forward strand.
TAGTAATTAAAGATTCTTACTCCATCTGATAGAATAATGTTAAATTCTTATTTAATACTAACTCCATTTGAGACCATCCCCCCTCCCCCTTCCTCACTCAACTATCTCAATTAGTACCTTTTCTGGTTGCCCCTTTCCAAAAAGTAATTTCCAATGCATCTTGAAGCTTTATCCTTTGACTTGGTTTTTGTAGTTTACTACAGCTTTTATTAACTTTTACATCTACCAGCTAGTACTAGAAAGATAGCTGGATTGTAGTACTCATCAATTAGAATGTGTTTACATATTAGTTCAATCTTCCACTTATAATCATCATGTCCCATCATGTGCTGAAGTCACCTAACAGGGATGTTGATCCAACAATCTTCCTTCTACAAACTGCATATGATACATAATGAATCTAGATTTGTTATGGATCCTCAGCATATACTGAAATCAAAAGCATAATTTCCAAATAACATTTGGTTATACTGTCTTTAAGGTTCTTCTTATTTTGTTATTGCAAGTGAGGGAATATAGTTTGATTTCCAATAACAACACCTCTAGCTAGTAAACCTAAAGAAACTGCACAGTTTGTTTGGCTTGAGTAGTACATGTGATGCCACCATCTTGTCATCTTGTACATTAGAACAAGTGCACATCATGACCTATAAATTAGTATCCCAAAAGGACTTGTTGGAGGCTGATCATAGTTGATAGTGTTGCTTCTTACCATGAAAATTGACCAGAAGAAATATATTTCCAATACTATGTTGGTACAGTACACAAATAGGCCACTGGAAAATATTTCTGTCCTGTACTACCATGACAAGCTAGTGCAATTACCAGATACAGTATACATATATATAAATGGACCATTTGATATGATGTGTTCATCAATTGTTTGAAATTGCCCCAACAAGACCCCCTACTTACTCACTACTGCATGTACTCTCACTCATTTTTTTTGCAGTTGAAGCCACAGGCACTTCCTGTACCTGCATCTTCAAGCTTCAATACGTAGCTTTATTTTTCTGGCACTTGTTTACAAAAGCATTATACTTCTCAAGAGATTACTTATAAAAATACTACTAACTACACTGAAAGAATGTACACCAGCCAATGCATATCATCTATTACACCACACTAGACAAGTAAGACATGGAGCAAATTCAATTCAAAATTTATCTTCTATAAACAATATATTCATTATAGTTTGTAGGTAGCATTACAATAGAAGTATGTTCCACAGTGAAAGTAAAATCAGTGATGAAGCAGCAGAATGGACGAGCCATCTGTGACTAGTACTACCAGCATATGTTCCAGCAGCAGAAGATTTAGGTGCGATAGTGTCGTCTGTTTCCGGAACTATGGCTGGCGTTCCTGTTTGCTCACCTGATAAGGCAAAGGTTGTAGATTCTTGATTTTTTTGTGAGGCATTGGATTTGACAATCACAATCCCATCCTCGGAACTACCCTTATACAGTGTATAACTTCCACTCCCATATTGACAACAGATACCATCCCCTGCCGTATCAATAAAGGTAAATGTAAAGGTACGGAATGTATCCTTGGGTGTGTCGGGGATCAAGATTTGTTCCATGATTGTTTTCTGTGCCAAGGAACGTTCATAAGTACCATGGGGACGATAATCCACAACACGTCTCGGTGGATCCATACTACTGGATTTCTGAGCAGCACTTGCTCCACTACTAACACTGGTCGTAGTTTCCGTACCATCCTCTTCCTCCATGTATTCTGTTTCCAATACCCACCCATTTTCAGGAGGGTACGCATCAAATGTTACTACCAACGTGAGGAACGAGTCACCTGAATGCTGTTCCAAAGGATCATGCGATGCAATTAAATATTGTTCACTATCATGATCATACTCTCCACTGACACGAATAAATAATTTATCTTGATCATTGACATCTCGTGTTCCCAAATAAATGGAATATTCACCATTGCCATGTTTACAGCATATTCCATCCCCCACAAGATCATAGATATCAAAGGCATACAAACCACCCTCTTGTACCATGACAGTCTCTACAGCTGTCATGCGGGGAGTTTTGTATGTTCCGCTATCGACTTGCGTAATAACTTCTGCATTGGACCCCACTCGTCGCAGTGACCAGCCCACTTCTTCGGGATAATCGTCAAAGGTTATACTAATGGTAATGGGAAACGTAGCATCCGCCGATGTGGGTGCCCATGTGGTATCTGCGGCTGCTGCTGTCGGTGGCACTACGGGAGCTGGGGGTGCAGTGGGTGGAGGTTGTGTCGGACGAGGTTGTGTAGGTCGAGGCTGTGTCGGAGGTGGTGGTGTGGGTGGAGGTTGTGTAGGAACGACAATTGGTGGGGTCGGTGGTACGGTAGGTGGATCGGGACAAAAGTCAGGAGGATAGTCTGACTCTTCACAAATTACACTTTCAATCCATTCCATGACATAACTGACCCGCGCATACACACCGGGAAAGGTAGGATCCCCGCAACTGTATCCCCAAGAAACGACTCCCATGAGAACATCCTTCTCAAAGGAAGAACCTCGCGAAACGAGAGGCCCTCCCGAATCTCCTTGACAGGAATCTTCTCCGTAATCAAAGGCGCACAACATGTCACTCGTCAGATAGGTTTTGTAACTGAATTCCGAAGACGTCGATTGGCGACAAATGTCATTGTTCTCATAATTCACAGTCGCAGTTGTCAAGAAGCGAGCAGCATTGCTCTGCAGAGCATCATGGACACCCCACCCCATCACAGTCAACTCTTGACGATCCCATGGTATGTTTGCATTTCGATTCATTGTGACTGGTTCATTGTTCGATGCACCATTCAACTTGACTAATAAATAATCAAACGGAAACTCAGGAGCATAATAATCCGGATGAACATATTCATCTGCTATACTGAAGGTTTCCTGAGATTGATCAAATGAAAATCGATCATATTGGCCGACGGTCACATATGTAAATTCATCAAAACAATGGGCTGCCGTCAAAACAAAGTCCCTTGCCACCAACGATCCACCACAGACATGAGACCCATCTGAGGTTTCTAAACTTGCTGCATAGGGGAATCGTCCCTTGGGTGCTCTCGTACCACCGATAATCCGTGTCGATGCATCGCCGCCGCCGTCGCCGCTGCTGCTATTCCCGTAGCCGTCGCCAGAGGCAGAGGACAAATCCCGGTTCTGTTTCGCACGACCCGAAAAACGAACACTGTTCTTGTCAAACACAGACGATGAAGCTCCTATTATTCTAATCCAGACAAGTACCAAACACCATAGTGGAAGTCTTCTATTTGTGGACATGGTTCGCAGACTTGTACTTTGGCCGCTGGCGGTAACTTGAATGAGTTGTGTTTGGCGCGAATCACAGAAGGGCAATCAATGATGCCAATACCGACAAAAATGGAATGACCAGGAATTACAACTAGGTCCTAAGTACCGATAGGTCTGGAGTTCCAGCCGCCTGCCCAGGTAACCTCTGGAGTCCTGTTTCTGCCTTGACTTGCTAGTTGCTATTACCTTATAGAACTATGTAGGACTCAAGCTATTTTTGTATGTACCGGTACCTGTACCTGTACCTGTACCTGTAGGGTTTGCAGGACTGCTCTACAGTAGCAGGAACTCGATTTCGACTCTCTAGGCACCTACAGTACTGTACCTGGTAGACAGTTACCCAAGCTAAAAAACAGACGAAAAGAGTCGAAACGGCGGGATTTCGTATTTTTGTGCGTAGCGGTACATGGTAAATGGTACAGAGCTTGTAGATTTGTACTACTAACTATGCCACTTTCGTACAATCCTACCTGGTACGTATAATCCCAAGAAAATTTCGATTGCCGGCGCGGCGGCGAGGAAGTGATTCATATCTATCTATGCTACTATCTGTGGGAGTAGTACTGGTAAACAATTATTATGAACTTTCTACAGTATTATTGTAAAGGTGAATCTGAATAGTTTGTCTCATCAACGTAAACTGTCAAATTACAGAATTTGAATTTTATACTCCTATTATTTGTTGAATGATTGATTTTGATGTGATTGTAGTAGTACAATCACGCACGGGACTGACGTCTCTAGGGCTATACTGATTTGAGAGCCTGCCTGTGGTCCCATTTGATGAAACCATAAGTAAGTTAAACAAGACTCTTTTTGACATTAAATAATAATAGGACGTCCTCGTAGAGTAAAACATAATAAATTTTCAAAAAATAATCCCAAGACGTCATTCCTATTCAGTATATATGTCTTTTGTACCTAAAAAGATATCCCACAGTCTACTTCTGAGTCAAACGCATAGAATGCTCGATCATCTGTATGCCTGTCATACCTTTTTTTCCGTCGTTGGTTGGAGACTACCTGGTACAGGTACCAGTGGAAAGAAATACCAGGTATGAAGACTAGTACCAGGTAAGTCGTGGGACAAAAGAGCCAGGTGCGAGGGGGATAAGCAGGGATGATTCTCACTGAATGATCAGGAGTGAAGTGAATCGACCCGAAATCGAAGATTTTCAAAAAGTCTTGTTACTCTGGAGACATGGATGGATGGATCGATGCAGAATCCATTATTGTGATGGACATGCGCTGTTTCTCCTGTTCTTGCCGTGTTATTTCCTTCATTGCTTCCTTGGACGACATTGCTAAAGCAGCCAAGTAGAATTTTTAGTTGCATTCTTATTACTAACATACGCAGCAATGGTTGATAATGATATGGACTCACCATCTTCTTGTACAATCTTTTGGTCAACGCAAACGGGACGTGCCAAAGCATGTGCCCGACGTACAGCACGAATTATCCGATCCTCCAAAGATACAACCAACGTTCGCATGAGTTCCTCTGGATTTGGTTGCGCCTTTGATGATTCTACAGATGATATCTTGCAATTCAAACACAATCATCCCCACAATACATCATCATCATCATGGTTACTTTTGTTTGTCAGTACTACTGGAGATGGGGAACAATGTGATGGAATACACCAAACATGGAAAAAGTTATTAAACAAATCTCTTCCATCGACCTTGTTTTCCAATATTCCATTTGCAATTTTTTGTTTGGGTGATCGAGCTTACGGACCTCAATTTTGTGCCGCGGGGAGAAAACTTGCCGCAAGACTCAAACAACTTGGAGCTGTCCCTTTATGTAATGTTGGTTATGGAGATGATGGGAGTCCCAATGGGGGTGTCTTTGCTGATTTGGATGTTTGGTTGGAGCAGACCCTACTTCCTTCCATTCAAAAGCGATTTCCTAAATCACCGTCCAGCCATAACATATCCGTAACGTTGGAGGAAGAATCTATCGACTTGTACAAAGTGAAAGTATTACAAGAAATAGTGCCAACTAGTAAGGTGACGACACCCACTACTGGTTCAGACACACAAGAATGGCAACGGGAGGAATATACGACGAGTTACAACGATTTCTTTACCACATCTTGTCCATTGACAGCCTATAGTTACGGCACAGGAATCGATGAGAGACAAACAGCGATGGGTTCTGAACCAAAACCAAAGACACCCCCTCTTGGAGGTCGTGTCATGACAAATGAACGAATAAGCGCTACCGATTGGGAACAGGAAACCCGTCACATCCGATTACGAGTAAATGTCAACCATTTTTCTATACAACCGGGACTTCCATATCATGCAGGAGATGTCGCAACTATCCTTCCCTGGAATACAAAAGAAGAAGTGGATCGATTTTTGGCAGTGTTACCTGAATCTATAAGATCCACGGCAGACAGGGAGATTGAAATTTCTGCCACTACTACAGATTCTTCGAGTGGCTGGCCTCGTCGGTGTACACTTCGTGGACTGCTAACGCATTGTGCAGATATACATTCCTTGCCTGAGAGAGAAGACTTGCGAGCCCTTAGTGTCTATTGTCGAAAAGAGCATGAAATGGGAAAGGATCAAAAGGAAAGGTTGGTCTTTCTTAGCGAGACGTCTGGTTCAGCATTATATGCGGATTATATTCTTCGAGAAAAACGAAGTTGGGCGGATCTTTTGTATGACTTTGATTCGATTGCATGGGAGGGCCCATCAGCATCTGGAGAAAAGGTTCTGACACTCGAGTCATTGCTCGAGCTCTTACCCCCGATACGGCCTCGTCATTTCAGTATCGCTAGTGCCCCTTCTATGCAACTGGTAGACAACCCAAGTGATACATATTCCTACTTTGATATCGAACTCTGTGTTGCGGTGGTAAACGGAACTACGCCCTTGGGACGCTCCTATGAAGGACTTTGTTCAACATTCCTTTCCAAACAGGTACCCCACGATGATTATTGTCCACCACTTCGTCTATGGATTAAACCCGGCTCCTTTACAAAACTGCCCTTGGATCTCTCATCAGATCAGAGTTGCTTTAAAACGCCAGTATTGTGCATTGGAGCTGGAACAGGAATTGCACCTCTTCGATCTCTCATTTTGGAACGCGAGGCTAGACGAACTCTAGTGCTAAGGGAAAACACATCTGCTGCGACAGATACAACATCAAGAGCAACTCCAAATAATGGTGATGATCGTGACAATATTCTTGTATTTGGGTGTCGTAAAGCACAATCAGACTTTTATTATAAAGATGAATGGGAATCTTTATCCGAAACCAAGCAGTTACGGTTATTGACAGCATTCAGTCGGGATCAATGGCATAAAATTTATGTCCAACAAGTTATTGGTAAGGCAGATGATGGATTGTTCATTGCAAATCATTTGTTAAATCGTGGTGGAGCAATTTATGTTGCAGGTGGAGCTAAAATGGCACAGTCTGTGAGAGAGGAAATCTTGGAATGCCTTGCCAAATCAGTCGATGGAGGAGAAAAACAAGCTAGTCTCTTTTTGAAGAAGCTCCAAAGAATTGGTCGCTACAGCATTGAAGCATGGAGTTAAAATAATAATAATGTGCACACGCCGAGGCACCAGCTGTTTTGGTACTATCTAATTTAAACTCTCCGTTCCTTTACTAATTTTAGAGATATAGAAATACTGCAATAATTTATGAACTGAATAAAATGTGTAATGTGTTCTACACTCTCTCTCTAGAGACAAGGACCTATAGAATCGCATTATTCTAGGCCTGCCTGGTATTTTACTACAAGCAGTATTATTTTTATAATAATAATTTTCAGAGTTTTCAGCTCCAGAAAAATCGACGGATGTACGGACTGACTGTGCCTGTGCATCGTCCAGAAGAGAATCTTATGTGGGACGAAAGACACGTACCTGACAGAATCAATGTCAAATCGCCTCACGCACATGCAACAAGCAACAGACTCTACACTATCCACAGTTGTCATAGGATCCTAGTCCACCAGAGAAGAACCTAGACATACAACACACAACTAATACAACTCGGTTGATCACCTCTAGAAAGAATGGTAGCTTCACCAAAACCTAGTGCTGCACAATTGTTGGAACTAACGACATTTGCAAACGAATTGGCTGATATTGCACGTCAGGCTATCTTACCGTATTGGCGTCAATCCGAGGCAACACAAAAAATTGAACATAAGTTTGATGCTGACCGATCCGCATGTCAAGTGGAATCACCTGTGACGGCAGCTGATCGTGCTGCTGAAAAGGATATGAGAGCCCTAATTGAAGAACGATATCCATCACATGGAATTTTTGGTGAAGAATTTGGTACCGTCCGTACAGATGCGGAATACTTGTGGGTTTTGGACCCTATTGATGGTACCAAATCTTTTATTACCGGTAAACCATTGTTTGGAACATTGATAGCTTGCCTTCACGAGGGTGTTCCTGTCATTGGCATTATGGACCAATGTGTATTGAAGGAACGTTGGGTTGGTGTGAAGGGACAACAAACTACATTGAATGGTACTCCAGTCAAGACAGCCACAAACAGTAGTGAACTAAGTACATCCATGCTAATGGCTACAACACCAGATATGTTTGCACCCGGATTCGAGGCTGATCGATTCAAACAAATTGCAAATGCATGTCGCCATCCTAACTATGGAACGGACTGTTATGCATATGCGTTGGTAGCATCAGGCTTTGGTGCACACATCGTTGTCGAAGCTGATCTTGGTTTGTATGATTATTGTGCCTTGGTTCCTGTTGTGGAAGGTGCTGGTGGTATCATGACTGATTGGACGGGTGACCCATTAACATTACAAAATCACGAAAAGTCCAAGGGACGAGTCGTAGCATGTGCCAATACCAAGCTGCACAAGGAAGCATTACAAATATTGAACAAACCTACATCACTATTGCCTTGTCCTGTTAAAATGACACAACAAGTACTGAGTTTACAAACCATCAGTGCTCTTGGTGCTGGTATCATTATTGGCATGCTTCTTTCCAAAAAATAGATATAAAGAAAACTAAAAAGTTTTATTATGTAATATACTCTCTTGTATTTTGAATACATTAGATCAATTTGATGGACAAGTGTTGGCAGTGGCAAAAAGTGAAAGCTTGGGTCAAGTCTTCTTTTTTTTTAAAAAAGTTCTCATTTCTATAAGTGCATCAAAACTTTGTATCCAAGTTGCCCCATGACATCAGGAATGCAAGTTGAAATAACAAGAGATCTATGATATGGATTCGAATCTTTGTTGCATTCTGTCCTTCGTTCTACTTTTGTTCTCCTTTTGCAGAGGTTGCCGGCCACACCTGGCTGACAAAAACAAATGTGGCCGCTACTCCAAACGTCAGGCACCCCAATAATCGACATGACGTAATTTCAAAATCTCAAAATCTGAAATCTCAAAGCTAGATTCAGTCTGTACCTGGTACGTACAAAGTCTGACTGGAGAGGAATCTCTTCTGTCCGTCATTACCAGACAGATACGAACCGGTATCCATGCTGGTGCAAGCGGAAAGACGTACCTGGTACCGTAACGTCAGAATAGTAAATGCCGTACAAAATTACGTACCAGGTACCGGTACCCTGGTACCTGGATACCGGGTACAGCGGTGCTCAGTACAAACTGTACCAGGGTACCTGGTAATAGGTACCAGGTCTTGTACCGAGTTCAGTGCCGTCAGTTTGGTCAACGTCCGAAAATGCCACCTCACTGAAACAATGACCCAATGATTGGTTGAAAACCCTTCCCGCCCCATTGTTGCGAGCCAGCATTGCCGTTTGTTCCTCTTGCCACGTTCAGTCTTATGTACCATATCCTACGTAGTCTCACAGGCGGACCATTCATTTTCGAATTTTCGGTGTGTGTTGCTCTCCATTGCAGCTGTGCTGCTCGCAGTGTACTCGTGTTTTCTTCCTGTTTGCGTTCTATTCATTCACGGGAACTCAAAATAGAACTCAAACATCCACAGCAGCGCGTCGTTACTGTTTCGAAAATTCACAAAATTGTCTCTTTGTAACTCACAATATATCATTCCAACAACGAACAAATACATTATATTGCTCGAACAACAAGATGATGACTAAGAAAATTCCATCCTTACCACCTCTTTACTTTCAAGGGTTAGTTCAAGAAGAAGAAGAACAACAGAGCACCAGTAATGCGTCGTCCGACGAACAACAAGAACCGTCGCTTCTTTTGAATCTTCCTTGTGAATTGATGCAACTTGTGGCCGATTATGCTGACTGGGGTGATCTTGCGAGGCTCTCAGCCGTTCAAACGCCTTGGAAGAATGTTATGGATGATGCTGCCAACTATGGTGGCCATACGTCTAAATGGGAACTTGCCGAAGCCTTGTTGGAGGGTACCAATGGTCTTGCACGTAATCCTGCACGTGCCTTAAGTCTTCTCAAGGATTTGTCAGGAATCAATGAAAGCGAAAACGAATTTACCTTGGTAACAAACAAACAACCATTTGCCCCTGCCATGTCACGTTTGTCCGAATGTTATTTAACTGGAAAGGGTGTAGAAAAAAATACAGAAATTGGTGTGAACTGGCTCAAGGCTGCCTACAAATATTCGGATTGTGCAGAAAGCGCCCATCAACTTGCCTGTATGTATGAATATGGTGAACATGGTGTCGAATGCGATGTGTACGCCGCTGCTGAATGGTTCAAAAAGGCTGCTGAACTTGATCACTTGGAAGGTATGGCTGAATATGCCATGTGCTGTGAATTAGGATGTGGACGTGAACAATCGGATGAAGAAGCCTTGGAATGGTACATGAAGGCTGCCAATGCAGGACACACTGTTGCCAAATTTTCTGTCGGTGAAGCTTTTGAGGAGGCTAGAGGTGTCCCTCAAAGTGATGAAGAAGCATGCTTGTGGTATTACAAGGCAGCTGCTGAAGGTGATGAAGATAGCAAGAAAGCGCTCCGTCGTCTTCTTGATATTGCTAGAATCGTTGTGCCCGGTGTGGGCGGTCTCTTAAATGTCTAACCGCGCAGGGAATGCGCTACAAACAAAGTTAGCATTTTTGTGCATGTTGTATATGATGTATTATGATAGAGAAACGTTGATTGATAAATTATTAGGCTACAAAATTTATATGTTTATTGAAATATATGTTCTCCTTCAGTGTATTTAAAGTGGGTATTTTTGCAGTCACTTTGAATTCAATTGCCATTGAAAGAGCTTGTCATCTTACTGATGCGCTGTCAGAGAAAAAATGAATAGAAATTTATTGCTGTAGATGACTAATCCTTATTTTTCCACTTGACCATGCCATATCAACCAATATTGAACCATTGTTGATAAACAAGGAAAGGTCGAAAGGTGAATTAAAATATGGGATATTTACATGTTGAATGTTAGAATGTGTAAAAACATAACATTTAAATATATATTATAAACTCATATTATGGTGCCGGCCAAAAATAAATAAGCCGAAGTCGTTGTCCCCTTCTCCCCCCCCCATGCAATCGATACCACGCCACAGGTTTGACGTGTGCAGTAGATTTTTAGTTAGCCATGTTTTACATTAAAGCAAATGATTAATTTTCTATTTGGAACATTTGTGATATAGATAATAATATATAGAACGCGCCCGATGAGAACAAAAAATTCCATCTCTTCGTTTTTAGGTAGATCAATCTCTATCCTACCACTTGAGCTTGAAGCTGATCATGATGTACATTTGTGGTTGAAACAAGGTCTTCATGTTCAAGTTCAGGTGTATAAAGTACATCAACTGCATAATGTGTTAAACTATTGGATGATACAATAGGCATAACTCTCATATTGCAATTCAAGGCACCTTTTTCGGGTAGTACTGGTTGTTGTTGTGGAAACTGTTGTACTTGCAGCAACGACGACGATGACACGTCCTCGTTTTGGTTGTTGTTGTTGTTGTTATGTTGTTGTTGGTGGCCTGGTTGTAAAATAGTAATATTTACTTCATCTCCAGCAGCACAAGTCTCCAGAGAGAGTTTGTCATTACTAATACCATTAGTAGTAGGAGTAGTATCCGAAGGAGAAGGTGCCAAGATCTTCCATAATGAATTACCAATCACGCAATCTGACTTCATTCCAGTCATACGCGTAAATGCAGCATTTACATGTACAACAGTGTATGGTTTGGATGATAATGTGACCAATCTGAAAAAAAGTTCGAGAGCGTTAAAAATAAAAAGCAGGTTAGAAAACATGATAAAATCGCGCCATTGTAAACAAGTCGACAATGTAACAATGCATCCAAGCTCGAAAAAAAGAAAATATGACTCACCTTGGCTCGCTCAGTGGCGTTAGGGCTTCTTCAATGGAAAAGGATGGGCCGCATGAAGCTTGATGAGGATCCTTTATGGAACTATAATCACTCTTCTCATCGAGGTTGGTCATCACGGCATCATCTAAGCGTGGGTTGATCGACACTTCAGGAGACGAGTTATCGTCACTTTCATTATCACTCAACGTTAGAGATGAGTTACTTGCAGTACTGGCTACCTCAGAGGCGTTATCTTGTCGATCAGAGCGAGATCGGTACGCCTCCATTGTTTGACTAGCAAATTTGCAACTGGCAAAACCTATATTGGAGGCAAAGTAGGTTGTATATGACTTGGGGAGAGCTTCCGTTAGGAATGGCGACGATTCGACATTCTTGGAATGAACTAGTTCAACCTTGGACATATCAACTTTACCGAGAGGAATAACCCTAGATCTCCCCACAGTGATGGATGGGTATGCCATTCCAGCTTTTTTCAAGTCGGCGCGGACATTGCTTGCTTCATATTCCTTCTCTTGAAGTTTTTGCCGCTTCGCTTGATTTTCGGGACTTGTGGGTCGTCTACTGCCATAGTTTAAATTTATATGACCGGGAGGTGAGCTAGGTGGTTGTCTGAGAATATCTATAGATGGACGTGACGTTTCCATGTCGGCAGAATAACCGCTGAGTCCTGTAGATTTTTCAGTGCGACCATCATTGTAATCGGAGGAGCTATTTGCTTTGCTCGAAGTCGATGCCGCGGATGACAGCACTTTAGCTTGCGTAGCAAGAAGACGGGAGCTGAGAGATGACACCATACTTGACTTATTTGAATCGTTGATGTGGAAAGCCTTTATAATACAGTGCTTGTAATTTTTATGAAGTAATCCAGATGTACGACACAGACCAGAATGAAAATTCTACGTTATCTCGCTCCACTTGTCAACAGTAAAGTTCAGCAACTATGTATGAACAAACAAGAACCGAACACTAATTTTCGGACAATCACAATCTTCTCAACTAATGAGTGTCAGAAATCCTACATTGAATTTAGTCTTTGACTGCAAAATGACGAACGTAATTTATCTGATATTGTAAAACGACCTCCAATATGTCAGAAGAGAGAAATCGATGATGTAAGAAAAAAAATCAGAATTACTATGGCCCTTAAGCCCAAAATCAAGCCACGTCAGTTCATGCGGAACAAAGTCACACGTCATCTCGTAGAAAATTGACAGAGAAATTTCCGTATGAAAAATTGCATTAGAAGCTGTGACCAATGAAAATTGAGATGGATAACCTGACCAAATATTGCATCATTGTTTTTCGCCACGTCAACTACAGAAGTCGTGTTATTTCCTAAGTCTTTCTTATTGAAGGTGTTCTGTGCATTTTCACACTTAAATTAATGTACCTCCACTGTACAACGTATTTTTGCAATAGAAACTGTAGACCCACTAGACGTACACAGTTTGTATAAGGATATCTGTCAGTTGATGTTGTTATCCCTGCATACTAATTTGCCATTGAAGCCTAAAAAATGACTAAATAGTACGAGCTCTAATTTTTTGCATACAATTCTCCCTCCTCTAGACCTCGTCAAATCAATCTAATTTCAAAATTGGCTTGAAAGAGTTAGAGTTTCTTTCCGTCCGATCTTCTCTGGGTTACAACACCCTGTGACAACTTCAAACTGACAACATCACAAACTTGAGATGATCCGTTCTTCTTGGATTCTTGAGCGATATCTAAAATTTGAGCCTTCGAGATACGAGATGCTGGGATGCAACTGTCAGAGGTCAGAGTTACTGAACGGATGACCACAAAAGGGTGATAGATAGAAGGAGAGATAGATAGAGAGTCTACGTGACAGGTGATTAATGGTTTTAGACTAAACATTGATCATAAAAGAAGAGAGTAAGAGAACAGCAAACAAAGATCGTCCCTGGTAGAATCCAAAGAGTACGGTAGCACAAGTATTTTTACGATGATGAATAGTGGAGTCCTGTCTTTTACTCGACGAGGTTGTCAGCTTATTAAAGCTCGACCTTTTCAAATACGAGTGTCAGCCTTTAGTGAGGAATCGGCCACTGGAAAGGAGGAAGATGCACCTAGTGTACCCACTTTTCCATGGAGACATTCAAAAGCAGAATTGCAACGAGTCGTGGACCAAGATGATTTGAGTGGCATGCCTAACAACGCACGTGCACGATTTGTTCGCAGAGCTCTTGCGGCTCGCGAGCTCGATAAAGGTTGGCTTGATATCTTTCTCACCGATGCATGGAAAGAAGAACTCGCATCTGACATGCAATGGGCTTTTCAAATGGGAGTTGCTGGAATGCTCTCTCGAACTTTCAAAGTGCCCATGGACGACATTAACAAAAATCAAGGCAGTATAGCTTTGAATCACACAGGAAAAGTTGACACCAGCTTGACTGAAGAACAGAGTGAAGAAACGAAAGAATTTTCGGGAAGAATACTGGAAGAAAATCTGATCAAGCTATATGAATCTGTCGATCCGCAATCTATTGACGTTGTCTTCAAAATGACACCTGTGGATTGTAGACTAGATCATGCTTTTGTAATCCCCTTGATTTATCGAGAGCTAGTCAGAGAAAATCCATCCTTTAGGGGGCGTTACTCCAAAATAGAGGAAGAATTTAACAATACAAAAGACTTCGCAAAGGTTCGTGAATTGGGTGAAAAATTGGCTGAAGATACAGGATTCAATGGAATTCGGACTATCATAGTCGATGTGTCTGTAGACTGCTTGGAAACCTTTCAAGTACGAGAATCCTCGACTGGAAAACTTATTCAAGGTTCCGAAGAGGCGATGGAGAAACCTGTAACTCATTTAGTAAGATTTGAAATCACTCGGCACCGAAAGAAACCTCCCGAAGAGCAACTTGGTTCCTGGATCATCGTTGATTGGGACGACTTATTGGATGGAAACTGTTGGCATTAAATCCATAAGTAAAGAGATCGAAAAGGTGTAATTGCTAATTTTACCAAATTCATAGGCATTTAATCTACTATACTTTAAAATATTTCGTTATAGAAGAACCAAAACTCCGCCATTAAAAAAGTGAAGACGAATCACTAGCACTGTGAAAAGAATCATCTTCCGGAGTCAAATAGAAGTCATCAGCATCTTCGTCATCGTCCAAAATACCAAGAAGCCCTCTATCATCAACAGGTACGTCTTCATCTGTATGTAATCGCTCTTTCTCTAGCCCTTCTTCAACAAGGTGACTATTGTTGTCAAAACTATTTGACGCTTCGTTATCAGATTCTTCGTCAGATGAACTGAAACCCTCTTCAGAGTCTTCCTCTTCTAGCCATCGTGCTGATACAGAGTTTAAAAGATCTTCAAGTAGTCCGGAAAACGCGCCCAGGCGTACAGTCTGATCAGATAAAGAACCACTCCCCGTTAGCTTTCGTACTCTGATATCCATTCCATTCTCCCTTTGCGCATCTATCAATTGTTCAAGCTTTACGTAATCGCAGACGGTATCATTAGTGTCATAGATGTAAACGTGTCTCTTGGTAAGGGATAAATGTTGCATATTTTTCCAAAATTGGTCAGTCCGACTATTTGCTTGGTCTCCACTGATAGTGAGTGTGCGTCTACCACAATCTCCACACGTCCAACGGTTCTTTTGAATAATGAACTGCATCAGTATGCGATCCATGAAGTTGTTCATGCCTTTTTCCGCTGCTTTCAAGTCGCTCTTTAGCGTTGGATAGCAAGGTGCAGAATCAAAAATAATACCACCAAGATGTAGACGGGATGTGACCAGTGCTACATCAAGTCGATATGCACGCTCTTCTGGATTATGCCTTGGATCGTGCGTGGTCGGAGGATACAAGTATATTCTTTCTTTGTCTACTCGATGGACCTTTGGTTGTTTCAGTACCGGTACGCGCACGGCACTTTTGGGTGATTTTTTTGTCGATGCGCGACATTCATCAAATGACAAGAGTTTTCTGGTTGATGGTCTTCTTGGCGGCACAGTTGGCATTCTAGGAAGTAGAGCCAACTGATCATAATGCGGAAAAGTAACCCCATCGTCTTCATCGTCTGAAAAGGTTTCAAAGGTGCTGGACAACGACGGAATACTTTTCATACTGCTCGTCATTCCGGGAAAACTAAGAGGAGGTCTTATTGGAGAATTATTACGCATTTTTTCCAACGATTCCTCACTTACAACCTCTCGAATACGTTTCTCCATTTCTTCCAATACAACACAACCGCCATTCCCAAATGCATGTATGAGAATAGGGACAGCACCGAAACCCATTTCGCTCATTTCAGCCATCCGAATGAGACGTGCTGTCTCCCTCATCGCTGCAATACTGACTTCACCTAGCACTTCAATATCATTGGTGGCAATAGCATGTGCTGGAGCTCCAGCTACTATTGTCGAGCAAGCTTCGTCGTGATATAGGTCTAAATAAGACTGAATTTGTCTCATTTCACACCCTATCCATCCAAGTATAACAACGATAGCTCTTGGACGACGACCAACCACAGTTACAGCAAGATGATCCGATACTTTATGGCACGAAGAATCAACTTCAGGATTAGAAGTCATATTTTCTTTTCCTCTTTTTCCAGGACCGTTTTGATTCGCCAAAAACACTTCAAAATAATTTCGTAAATTGGCAATCAATGGGACCTAAAAGAAGTAAATTGCAACCAGTAGTTACCAATGGAGTTTGTACAGCTGTATAGAGGATGGAAGTAAAGATCTTGTAGTATAGGATTAACAAAGAAGGCGACTGAACAGCGTCTGTAGACACAAACTAGGACCTAGATATGATATCCGTATTGTTGGCATCTGTTGTGGGCTTCAGCTGCTGTTGGATGTAGGAGTATCATTTTTTTAATATATTATTTGTTGAGACTGTCTTTCATGCGATGAAGGAATGAAATAATGATGATCATCAATACCAGGTACCATGTACCTGGTACGTAAAATTAGACTCTTTACCAGGTAAACCAGAAGTGCTCGTACTCACACACACATGTAAAACTGACCATACCAGCTACAGTACATAGGTTCGAAAATTTTGAAAAATACCACTATCCCGGTTACTTCATGGGAGTGATCGTAAATAATTAGGAGTATAATAATACTGTTTTTAGGGATTTTTCTTGTTGAACGGAAATGTTTGTTAAATAGATCCAGTTGTTTACCTCTTTGAATGAATAAAATGGAGCATAAGGGGGTAGGACCTAGACCATTCAGGGGCAAGTTTGTAAAGCATTTTTTCTCTATATTTTCGGGGTGTCACAGACACTCGCCTTTTTTCTGAAACTCTTTTCTCCCGGTGCCTTGTTTTTACAGTTTTCTGAGTCGTACGTTATCTATTAGGAGGAACTTTTTGTGACTCAGTCTGTGCGAGCGGAGGACCACGACCACGCACCAAACACAACACAAATCTTGCCAGGTACGCCTAACACTCGCATTAGCAAACAATAGAACCAACGACAATATTGCCTCCCAGAACCTACAATCGAAAGAGGTCATCCATATTTCGTTGTTAACCATGTTCGGCTTTACTTCCTTAGTTCCATTTCTTTTGGCGTCCGCTCCCTCACCAACGAGGCAACTTTTAAAGGATGTAAATAACTTGTATGGAAACTTGAAAGATTCTACTGTCTTTAAACACTATTCACCCACTATCAAATTTTCCTTTGTAAGTCCACCAGATAGTGACACCTCATCATGGGAGAATAGTCAGAAAGAATCAACTTTTTCGGGAGAAAATTTCACTTTTTCACATTTGTCAAGCGCTCATGGGGATTCCAAGCCAATCGCACTTTACCTTCCTGGCTTGGATGGTTTGGGAATTTCGGCGACTAGACAATTTGACGATTTAGCATCCAATTTTGAATTTTGGCGTATGAGCGTTCTAGAATCAGATAGGTCAAGCTTTGCCGAGTTGAAACTTGCCGTTTCTTCATTTATCGAAGAAGTTGCTATAGAACAAAACCGTGATATCATTGTAATCGGAGAAAGTTTTGGAGGACTTCTTGCACCAGGGGTTGCACTTCGAGTTAAGAATATGGTAGAACGAAAAGGTGTTGAGAACCCGATTAAAGGTCTTGTGATGGTTAACCCAGCTACATCATTTTACGATACCGACTGGTCGACTCTTGGGCCCTTCCTTGCTAGTTTACGTCATTTGGAAGACGAAAATGGGGACGGCAATCTCCCTACTCCATATTCCGTCGTAGGAGGGCTTTCACTTGCCCAGCGAATCCCAGACAATAAACAATTTAATCAAATATTATCTATGCTAACGAGCACAGAAATCAGAAATGCAGATGACATTAATGATTTGATGGGCTCCATGGTTGATGGCTTTGGTGTTCTTGCAACAGAGCTTCCAGCAGCAACTATCGAACACCGTGTTTCACAGTGGCTCCCTGTAGGAAGCACTGTAGTGAATCCTCGATTGCCATCCTTGGATGTCCCCACGCTTATAGTTGCTGGACGGGAGGACAATATGCTACCAAGTAGACAGGAAGCTGAACGACTTGTATCTATCATGCCAAACGCGAAAAAGTTAGATGTGAGAGGTTCAGGTCATTTTGTATTGGACGACCGAGTTAATCTCACAGAAGCAATCATTTATTCAGATATCGATCCTTTTGATAAAATGAAGGCGAAACCCAAGGACCCCATTCTGGATTGGGCTTTGCCTCCACCAGAAGAAATTAAGGAAATCGTGGAAAGCAGAGTGAAACCACTTCGAAGACTTACAAGTCCTATCTTTTTTAGTACCAGCAAACAAGGATCTAGGCGTAGGGGTTTGTCACATTTGCCGAAGCCATCTGATGGGCCTCTTTTGTTTGTTGCAAATCATCAGTTCGGGGGCCTTGACCTGGGAATGATATTGGCACAACTCATTGAAGATCGTGGAATCGCTGCTAGAGGTTTGGCCCATCCTGTGGTGATGCAAGGGCAATCTGGAGCCAATGCCCCACCAATGGGACAACCAAGCCAACCTGGAATCAGGGAAACGAACGATAACAATTTCTTCAGCACGGATTTGTTTAACAAATTTGGTGCAGTCATGGTGACACCACGAAATTATTACCGCTTGATGCAAACAGGGCAAACAGCCCTTTTGTTCCCGGGTGGAGTCCGTGAAGTGTTCCATGGACGAGATGAAGCTTACAAGCTATTTTGGCCCGAAAACGACTTTGTTAGAACTGCTGCTAGGTTTAATGCCACCATTGTTCCACTTAGTGCTGTCGGCGCTGCTGATAGTGTCAACATTTTGTTAAGTCCCCAAGAAATGGCTAAATTACCTTTTGGAATCGGAGACAATATTCTGGCATCCTCAGCAAATATTACTTCTGCACGATTTGATTCCGACGACACCGATGAGCTCTTTGCAACTCCATTTGCTCTTCCAAAAGGTCTACCTGAAAGGCATTATTTCATGTTTGGCAAACCATTTAGTACCAAAGACGTGGACTATCGCGACCCTGAAGCGTGTGCTGAGCTTTTTCAAAACGTAAAAAAAGAGACAGAACGGGGATTCGATGATATTTTACGTGCCCGGAAGAAAGATCCCTTTGCAAATTCTGTACAGCGTCTTGCATACGAGCAACTTTGGGGAAAGCAAGCTCCAACTTTTTCAATTGATGAACTTTCCTAGATATTCGTAACTCATCATAAATTTTAAAAGATAGATAGATTTATTTACTATAGATATCAAAACTAGTGCAAAGTCTTCTTTTTCGCAGGTTTAATGGACCGGTTTGGTACCGGAATCACCCGACGACCACCTCGTTTTGGCCTCCAAGGCTTGACTGGCAAATCAGACATGTATCGGTCTACCTGCATCCTTCTTTTCAGCTTCCGGAACGATTCTGAAAATTGATCTGGGATGGATTCAATAGTTCGTGGAAGACGTAAAATAGGTTTATCAACGATCATTCTACCACCATTTGGAAGACCTGCCATGTATAATCTCGGTCCAAAATAGTAAGCCATACCTGCTCCTCCAAGAGCACCACCAATATGACCCCAATTGTCAACCATGGGATTCATAGCACCTAAGAAAAGGTTCACTGCAATAGTTCTAGTAATACCCTGTTGCATAGAAGCCCCTCGACTTCCGAAGAGACGTCGATTCCTATTCAAGAAAACATAGTAGGCACCAACAATTCCGAAAACAGCCCCCGATGCACCAAGCGCTGGGTTTGGACTGTTCACTGCACTCATCAAATTCCCTGCTACTCCAGCCATAAAATATGTTGCTAGGAAACGCCCAGGTCCAAAAAATCCTTCCACGTCTGGTCCAACTGCTTGAAGAGAGTATGTGTTCATCATTAGATGAGCGATTCCACCATGCAAGAACATCTATTTAAAAAGTGCAGCATTAAGGGATAAAAATTAAAGTTAGAAAATCATAAAATGCGAGCAAGTGAGATGAGAACGCATCTACAGCATCCTGTGTTCTGAAGGACGCACCGGTGTGACAAGTCTATAAAGTTCCTGACCCCTCAGAATACGATCAGATAATTTGATACCCCATTGCGTGAATGATGGATTAATGACTTGTAACCCATAGGCTAGACAATTGAACAATGTAAGCTTAGCCGTCAAAGAATATTGATTAGGCTTTCGAATCAAATTGGCAGTCCATGGGCGGTAGCCAGATTTAGTCATTGACTTCGGTTCTTCTGCTTCATCACCCATCCTATGCGTTGAATAGGAAGAAACTGGTTGAACTACACGTCCAAAACTGACTGTTCCTGATCTTGGGATCTTTTGGGGACGGCCGTTCTCTATACTTTCTCCTATTCTACTACCCGCATGTCCATCACTCCAACGATCTAAATTTTCTGCTAGACTGTTGTCGTTTTGTCTTGATGTTGAAGAAATACGTCGTCTTCGGAAAGAAATTTGTTCGTTACTGACACCTCTCGCTGTAGCATCTATTTTTTCACATCCTAAAAGAATCAAGAGAAGGATAGTTGTAATCCATCTCATCCGACGCAACTTATTGCATCTTGGTGGGAACATGCTGAAATACATTATTTTTCACAAAGTTCTCATAGATGTGACAAGCGTCGGAGATGGTAGAAATAATGACAACACAACCAACCTGGAGGAAAGAGGGATTGGAATCTCACTCAGGTCCTGCCCTTGTTGGTCTAGTCCTACTTCACTCACATTCATTGGATGGAAAGTACGTGTTGTTTATTGCTTTTTTTAGAAACGTACAAATATCATTTTGAAAGGAGACACATATGTCTGTCCCAATATCATAGTGTACGTTGACGTACACAAATATAAATTGCGTAGGATATGATCGTTGATGTGATAATCATGAATTGCCACGTGGAATGTTTACTGAGGTCTACATGATGTTTTCGAAATTGTTCAGCGGTAGTCCACGAGTCCTATCTTCCTCGCACAACCAACAAACATATGTACGATCAGGAGTGGATTTTGGATTTTGTTGATTTGAGATTCCCCATGATTTGAGATTCACTGTCTCCTTGGGCACTTTTTTGTGTCCTTGTCATCGGCACCAGAGACGCCTCTGTAGATAGACAGCAAACATTGATCTTTCTTGTAGGAAGTTGCAAAACTAGGGGGAGAAAGTGTAGGTCACTTTCCAATTTATACTCTTCAAAGCAAATCACGTTTAAAAGAAATGGACGAAAAGGACCTAACTGAACTCAAATCTGCGTTTGAAGCTGCAGGACAAGGCCATGTTTTCGAATACTTACCAAGTTTATCCGAAGCTGAGCAGTCTTCTTTGCTAGAACAACTAAAGGGAATAGAGGTTGATAAGCTATCTAAACTCTTAGAGTCAGCTTTGAGTGAACAGAAGAGTGATGGTAGTGACATCACCTCGTTTTCAAAAAATGTCGCTCAAGTGAATGACAATGCTGATGGACAAATAACCAAATCTCGTCAAATTGGATTAGATGCTATCAAGAGTGGGGAGGTTGCAGCTCTTGTTCTCGCTGGTGGTCAAGGCACACGCCTTGGCTTTAATGGTCCCAAGGGAATGTATGATATTGGGATGCCAAGTAAACGCAGTTTATTTCAAATGATTTCAGAAAGACTTACCAAACTTTCTCAATTAGCATCATCGACGTCGGCATCCGAAGAGGTGGACGAAGGAAGTGAACCTGATGCAAAGAAACAGAAAACAGATGCTGGTGCTACTCATGCAACTGCAAAAACTATTCCATTGTATATTATGACATCTCCTATCAATCACACTGAAACTGAAGAATACTTTAAATCCAACTCGTACTTTGGATTGCCTTCTGATTCGGTTTACTTTTTCCAACAGGGCATGCTCCCATGTCTTACAAATGATGGCAAAATAATCATGGAAACAAAATCCAAAGTATCAATGGCTCCAGATGGGAATGGTGGAATTTATCCTTCCATGGTAAAAGCGGGTGCACTTGAGGATATGAAAAAGAAGGGCATCAAATACCTTCATGTGTTTAGTATTGACAATGCACTTGTCAAGCCAGCTGATCCTGTATTTATGGGGTACTGCATTAAGGAAGGAGCTGATTGTGGTAACAAGGTATTGTGGAAATCGCACGCGCATGAAAAAGTTGGTGTCATCGCCGAAAAAGGTGGTAAACCCTGCATTGTAGAATATTCCGATATTACAACTGAAATGGCAGAAAAGACAGACGATAACGGTCGTCTTGTATTTGGTGCTGGTAACATTTGCAACCACTTTTATACTTTGGATTTCATTGATAAAGTTGTCCTACCCAATATGGGTGATATGTACCATGTAGCAAGAAAAAAAATCCCGTTTTATGACCAAGAAAAGAAGGTAACTATCAAACCAACATCCAACAATGGGATCAAGTTAGAAACATTCATTTTTGATGTTTTCCCTCTATCAGAATCTATGGCAGTTCTAGATGTAAATCGTGAAGAGGAATTTGCCCCCGTAAAAAATGCTCCCGGTTCGGCCTCTGATAGTCCTGACACAGCTAGAGTTTTATTGTCTTCCCTGTCAAAAAAATGGGTAAGCGACGCTGGAGGTAACCTGGTTGGTGAGAAGGACAGTAATAGT
This sequence comes from Asterionellopsis glacialis, assembly GCA_014885115.2. NCBI lineage: Eukaryota > Bacillariophyta > Plagiogrammaphyceae > Rhaphoneidales > Asterionellopsidaceae > Asterionellopsis > Asterionellopsis glacialis. The sequence goes on from WKLE02003102.1 coordinate 36,746, forward strand.
TGTGAAGTGTCACCCCTCACCAGCTATGCTGGGGAGGGATTAGAAAAGGTTGTGGCAGGAAAAGATATTGAATGCCCATTCTCTCTTTAAATAAATGCCCAAAACAGCTTGATAATAATATCCTGACTGGAGTATCCTTACTTTATTTGTATTGCCAAAGCAACTTTGCTTTGGTGCAGTACATTGGAAATAAAAAGCCTAGTTTGAACACTGTACGTCGAACATTATAGGACTATATATATATTATTTTAGATCAAACAATGCTACTGTGGGGAATAGTGAAATTAATTGGATCTGCTATACCTGGTAGCATTCATTTTATTAGTATGGTGAAATAGTTTCGTTTTATTAAAATTTTACACTCGTTTGGAATGATACTACGATGATAAAGATAATTTGGTTTTCTTTTTTTAGCAAGTATCACTCCTGTACAACACAGACATATACGATCCTTTTAAAGGTACCTGGTAGCATTCATTTTATTAGTATGGTGAAATAGTTTTATTTTATTTAAAATTTTACAGTTGTTAGGAATGACACGATGGTAGAGATAATCTGGTTTACTTTTTTTAGCAAGTATTCCTCCTGTATAACACAGATATTAACATTTCCTTACAAATACAACTGGTAGCATTCCTTTTATTAGTATGGTGAAATAGTTTCATTTTATTTAAATTTTAATACTCGTTAGGAATGATACGATTGTAGAGATAATCTGCTTTACCTGGTACTTGTTTAGCAAGTACCACTCCTGTATCACACAGACAAATACGCTTCCTTTTCAACATGTGCTCCTGTGACTTGCTGGGTTTATACATCTACATTAGACGTAGAAATCTGCGTACCAGGTACTTTTCGTTCTACCTGCAGTTGATGGATGCATACCGTACAGGTAGTTTTGAACAATGTATTCCTACAAACATAATTAATAAGAAAAAGAGCAAAACATGCTACCGGTGCTCTGGGGACCTGAAAGCATTCTTCATTTCATTAATATTTTTACAGAACGTATAGCGAAATAACTTCAGTTTAGTAAAACATTAGACTTTTTTAGCAATGACACGATGATAGAGATAATCTGGTTCAGTGTCACTCCTGTATCACACAGACATACTTTTCCGTTCAAACAACCTCATTTCTGATGCGTCTTTCAGGGTTTATGCATAATATTTATTATACATGAGTATATTTAACGTAGAAATCTGCGTACCCAGTAGGTGGTTCTCGTTCTAACAGTACAGGTACCAGGTAGGAGGTACTCCGTACCAGGTGCTGGTACAACATGCGAACTTGTTATTATAGGTCCTCTCTACTAACTCTCTAGAGTTCCATGTACCAGGATTCGGCGATTATAGGTATCTTCCAGAGTAGAGGTGTTTTTGGTCGTCAACATTCAACTACCTGGTACGCTCGGAGAATAAAAATCATGATAATATTACTGTAGCTCATGTATTTTTCCCAGCGGTCGCGACTCTCGAGCAGTATGTCTGATGACGTCATTTTTTCCGATATCGATCTGGTGCCTTAGAATTCCTCTGCTTCAATACCTGAAAGCAGGCGGAGTACCAGCCAGGTAGAACCGTCTTCCGATTTAGAGTCTTACCTGGTACCAGGTAAAGCAGTAATAAAAGTAGGACTCTAGTAAGCATTGCGCACTAATCTAATTCCCCGCCATGCATCCATTATTTATTTACCAGTATAATATATTTGTCCTAGTTACTACGGTTTCAGGATCATGCATCCGACTTGAAATGCGACTCAAATCTCTATGGATAAATCAGTAGGACCTAGGCGGTGGTCTCTGAGCATCGACGGGGTAGGGAGCGGTACACCAGTCAGTCCTACTATTAATTCAAACAGGTACTCCGAAAATGTACTTGTCCTACCGTTGCAGGAGCTTCGCGATTTTACACTCAACAGTACACTTGGTATCTGGTACTCCTAGTTAATCAATTAACATACATCATAATGTATGTTGGACATTGGATTACCTGTAGGGTTGGTCAACTTCAACGCCGGTACTAGCTACACAGGCAGAAACGGGAAGCAAGTACCTGGTAATGGTTGTACAGGTAGAAAGAAAACAGTCAAAAGGAGACTTTTTACTTGCTTTTGGTAGTGTACTTATCGTTCAATAAAAAGCCTATTTTCATTTAATTGACCGGAACAATTGTCGAAGAATTCAAGAAATTACCTTTCGTTTGTATTAAATTTTTATTAGAATGCATGAACTCTTGCAGAGATACTAACTTGTTGATTTACATGATCCTTGATGTATTTTTGGAAAACGAACTCCAAAAGATGTAAATGTGTGAAAGCATTCGTTTATTAATTATTTTTTATTTCTTGCTCTGTATCATAATATAATATAAAATTCATATTTCTCCATTTCTTGTTCGTTCAACAGCAAATTCAAGATGGGTCTATTTATGTCAAATCGGTCATATTTCCCCGAGAAAATCGAGCGTCGTCAAGGAATCCACTAGTACTATAGAATGTTTCTTAATTATAGGACATGCACCGTCTTGAATTTAGTATAATCGGTAGTGTACACGTCGACCATTATCAAGAGAAAGATTTTTTGTACTGAAGATTTACCATTTCTATGAGACATTTGAATACCAGATGATAAATTGCTGTTTCAAGGAGTACTTACTCATTGCCTTGAAAAAAACTGGTTACCTGCTGGTACCTGTACCAGTTGTAGGACCTAGGACCTACCTTGTACTGTATGACCCCGTCCAACCAACCAACCAACCAGAACGCCACTCAAAACGGAAAGCACGGTAGCGCATCACTGCAACGAGCTGCGACGCCCTGCAACGCCAGCTCAATATTCAACACCACATTGCAATCGTTTGCCTAGAGTCTTCCAGGTAGTCCTCTCTAGAACTACGACTACCAGTTGGTACTTTGTTACCACAGTACCAAGTGCTCGTTTACCGGTGCAGAGCCAACGAAATACGGCCTTTCTCCATCTCTCTGTCTCTTGCGCAGCGCTTCTCGCAAACTTCGCCCTACGAATGATAGCAGCGACTCTAGCGCTTTTGTTGCCTCCAACTTCGTAAACTTTTCAAGCGACTTTGTAAGCAAGGAATCCGATTATAAGTGAACGAGAAAACGCATTCAATCGAACATTGCGATAAATATCAAATCAAAGTGAGAACATTCCGCATTCATCGTGAACACCGTACACTGATAATCCCTTCAATGTGTTAGAAGAGAAGAATCATTGTAACGGACAGACTTCATTGAATATCAGTTTTTCCTCTTGAACAGAAGCAGCTTATCATAAAATATAACAAAACAGAATACTCGATTGACCCCACACTCCCATGATGGAACAACCAAGATCAAGATCATTACCATCAGCGCCACCGCCTTGTTTGCCTGAAACGGTGGATCCGTTAGATGCAATTGTAATGAGTCCACTGCATTACACTGAGTTGTGCAACTGCGAAGAAGACGAAAGTAGTGAATGCAGTGCCAACAGCAATAGCCGCCAGAGCAGCCGTCGAGGTTCACCAACGTCTATGGGATCAATGCCACCAGAAACGAAAAAGTCGCCTAAAGAGGGAAAAACACCAACAGCACCAAAGAACAATGGACGGGAAGGAGGAACAGCAGCCGCTGCAATTCTAACAAAAATGCAAAAACCATGTCTTCAGAAACAGCAGCCTCAACAACAGCAGTCCTCACATTTACCACAAGTCCCTTCCTCACCTGTTTGTGACACATCGGTTACAACCGAATGTACTGCCACAACGAAAAGTAACTCTCATAGTCAAGTATCAACAGCAGGTGCTGTAACTGCGCTTGATAACTGTGACATGGAAGAAGGAGGAGGAAAAACGGTAGAAGCAGCCGAGGGTTCAGCATCTGTGCCAACAGATCCGGAACCAACATCATTCGGACCATTGCATCAAAAGGCATTAGATAATCGTGCTAGTGAAGATTGTCTAATGGTTGCTCAACAAATGAAGGACGATCTACTGAGTAAACTATCCCTTTCTTCAAGGAGAGGGAATCTAACATTGGTACGTTCATGTCGGACGACTATCTAAATTTTTTCTTGTTTGATATTTTGAGCCCTAAAAGCATTTGTTTCTCATCAATTACGGTCCTTTTCTCTCGTTGTACAAACAAACAGATCAACCTCTCAAGGCAAGGTCTTGGAGTTGGTGATGCAGGATTGATCAAACAAACCATGACACAATGTCCTCACTTGTCTGTCCTCAAGCTAAGCTATAATAATTTCGGGGACGAGGGTGCAGCTATAATAGCTTCCGGCTTTATCATCGATGGGTCACATCATGATAATTTAGCCGTTCTGGACCTTGGCTTCAATATGATTGGTGAACCTGGATGCTCTTCGCTTGCCTTGCACGCGGTTGCTGGTAATCGAAGTTTGCGGACACTCTACCTATCAGGAAATACCATCCGTGATAGAGGTGCTCTATCACTTGCTGGTGCCATCCTTCATGGGAGCAATCTAACTTGTCTGCACCTCACAGAGAACAAGATAGGTACAGTTGGTGTCAAGGCACTTACAAGAGCTGTCGCAGAAACTGAGGCACTTCGACGTGCTGACGTAAGTTATGGGAGCCACCAGCAACTTGGTCTTTGTGTTGGTCAGACGATAACATCCGGCCGCAACAGAAGCACCATGCAAACAATTCAAGAACTACACCTCGGTGGGACCTGTATGAAATCTGCAGGCTTTCTCTCCGTTTCAAATATGGTGTTGACGAACCTATCGCTACGGGTCCTTGATCTATCAGACAACGATCTTGACGATCGAGACATTGCTCTTTTTTCACAATCGGTTGCACAAAACAGAGTCGTTCCCTTTGAGGTACTGAACTTCTCCTTCAACAACATATCATGCGCAGGAGTTGAGTGTCTGATGAATGCTATATGGGGATCCAAGACTTTACAAGAATTACGATTGGATAATAACAAGATCAAGGACCGCGGTGCCCAGCTCGCAGCTGTTGTCCTCACGTCTATTCAACTAAAGGTTTTGGATCTCGGTTTCAATAAGATCACAACAGCAGGTGTCAAGGCACTTATGAAGAGTTTGTCGGAAACATCGTCATTGACCTCCCTAACCCTGTCTGGAATACCATTGGATCTGCCAGCCTCCAAGGCAGTCTGCTATGCACTTGCCTACAACACATCGCTACGACATCTCTTTATTGATAATTGTTCTGTAAGTTATTCGGCCCAACGTCATATTGTTGCCGGTATTGTTTCAAACCAAAGGGGATCTTTGGAACTGGTGACTGGGTTCAACATAGGAGGTAAGATTTATCTGGAAGATGACGGCGACCACTGTATCGTATCAATGCAGATACTTTTTACAAAACTAACAATGCGTTCCTGTATATTAAAATTTATCGTAGCTATCACTGTAACGTTGGGATTACCGGAGGTTCTTGAATCATGGACCAACTACAAGGTGTTAAAGTTTGTTCGTATGATGTGGCAACTTCGACACTCACAGCAATCCGAGGCACGCCTTGTCCAGTGGCTACAGACTCAAAGTAGCATTAGTCGTCTTAATCCCAAAAGTGGCGACATTCAATCTATCGGTAAAAATGGTATCGAACGACTTCCGCCAGACTCGGTACTAAAAATGGAACCAGCTGATCCAAAGACTGTCGTAGTTGCAGCTAAGGCAGGCTTAGCATACATTGGCAACGTGGGGGATGGTGTGTTATCCACAGAAAGCTATCAACGAAAAACGGATCACACTTCTCCAGTTGTCCCGGCAAATGCAACCATGTTGGAAAAAACTTCTTCAGGCACTGTAAGGGTCCCATCATTTTCCCAGCTGACGAGCGATCTAGATATTCCTTCTGTCGTTGAATCTACTACTCAAACACAAGAAAACAAAATACCTCAACCGGTAGCTGCCTGGGGGCATTCATCCCCAGATGGTTCTGCAGTAGGTAACATTATGGATCCAGTGAGAAAGCAACAAGTCACAGAATGGATTCGTACACATTTTCGATCAGTCAACGAGGTTGGAAAATTACCATTCAACAGCAACGATCTTGCACAGCTACAAATCTATTTTTACTCATCCATAGATAGTTCTGACGGTGTTGATGACAACTTAAGCGTATTGTCCAACTCAGATGAAAAGGAAGGAACAGATGTTGACAGTGACGACCGGTCTGGTACATCAAGA
>WKLE02003127.1:0-23693 GCA_014885115.2 Asterionellopsis glacialis
ACGTAGTGTGGATTGAGCGGGAAAAGCCTCTGGAATGTGATTGTTTAGTGCTACTCGTTGAAAGCCGTTATGAAAACGATGGGGATACAAGAGATAAAAACATAAGTAAAAGTAAAATAAGCAAGTTTGCGTTAGAACAGAAACAATGAAAACAGCTTTTCCAATTAAACATTTAGCAAGATCATTGCTGGGTCCTAGAGAGAACGAGGGCGAACAGGATGTCACCTCAGAAATTCTGTTTTTATTAATAGGTCTTTTACTAAAACCGGAACTTTGTGAATGACCGATTCAACCCCGAGTCAGCATGTCAATGGATGATGTATTTTGTAGCCTGTACAAACCTATTTTTTACAATAATAAAATCGATATTGTGGGCCTTACAAAATGTCATGTATCAAAACTAGTCAAAGGTCCCAGCGGGACTCGAACCCACGTCGCGAGAATCAGAACCTCGAATGATAACCACCTACACTATGGGACCAACGACCGTCGACGGCCAGACACTTATTTTGCCAAATTTACTTTTTCAAAACGGTTGAAAAAGTCGAATAAAAGCATCGTCTCTTCTTTTCTCGTCCACAAATATTTTTTATCAACAGCTCGAAAAAAATTGGATGTGAATATCTATTTTTATTTTCGGACAACAATGAAACTGAAAGTCCTATTTTTTCTTTACTCTGCTCTAAAACAAGATGGAATGTCTGACGAGCCCCATCAAAGTAGAGATGGGGTGTACAACAAGAGATTTTCAACGGATACGAAAGTTGAACCGAGACGCATGCAAAAAGGTAGGATCCTGTCCTGGATACAGGTTGTCATAATACTATGATACAGGAAATTTATTTGATACTACTGTGCGTAGGTTGGACTACTGGCTGTCCGTAGACCTGCCGGTCGTATCTCGGGCGGATACACAAAACAACACAAAAAACACATGATTGCAAGATCTCGTACTCACGTGTGTTTTATCACGGACCAACGATACGCTACATTAGGACCCCAGAGGACGACTAATCGACAACGACACAGCGGTGGGCAGTAATTCATAAGTCAGGGCCCTACAATTATACCTACTAAAGAAAGATATCATTTTTGAGTTCAATTATATAAGATCAGAGCTACAGTAATCCCCAAAGCCGTTGTCAGACAGAAAACTAACAAATCCAATGATCATGATGGGTCTTCGTGGACTCGTCATATTATTCATGTTGCCTGCGTTGATTGCACTTTGCAAAGGTGACCAAACAACAACAACTGCTGCTGCTACTACTGCTAGTACTACTTCTGTCCAAGGTGATCAGATTCAACAAGCAGTGGATATTCTCACTGCCATTGGAGGAACAGGTTGGTGCCATCCTACATCCGAAGAGTATGCTCCAGCGTTGCCTCTGTGCGAAAGTATTGGAGCTGGTGGTGGTGGTGGTGAAGGCGACGAAGAATTCGACAATAAGGATGAATTTTTTTATTGGAAAAATGGTATTTTGGCATTCACTTGTGTCGTAACCGCAGCATTGGCAGCGGGATTAACTATGGGATTGCTTAGCATTGACCCATTGTTGCTGCATATTAAAATTCGTGCAGGATCGTCTGAACAAGAACGACAGCAGGCTAAGGATTTGTTACCCATTGTGGAGCAACATCATTTATTGTTGGTGTCCTTGTTGCTATTGAATTCCATGGCAAATGAAGCTCTGCCATTATTCTTGGATGCTCTAGTACCCAGTTATGTGGCAGTCCTCATGTCTGTCACATTAGTTTTGTTCTTTGGTGAAATTATCCCCTCTGCATTATTTACAGGTCCAAATCAATTGCGATTGGCATCACAGCTAAGTCCACTTGTAAAGATTGTCATGGCTTTGTTGTACCCGATTGCCAAGCCTATCGCCTACCTATTGGATGTAGTGCTACATGATGAAGATACAGAAGATAACGGAACATTTAATCGTGGTGAATTATCTGCATTAGTACGAATCCAATATGAAGAACGTATGGCATCCAAGCAACGTCGTAAGCGTGCACGTGCAGAAGCTGTATTGGCTAGTGACCACTCAGACAAGCTGGAACGTGAAAATTCCAATCGACTTGCATCTACAAGACAATTGTCACCCACGAATGTAGCCGTGGCGGATGGTATAAGCAGGATAAGTGATCCATCAGCAGCAGTACCCTACGATGCCTCGAGTGACAGATCGATACGTTCCGATGAAGTAGTCATGGTGGAGGGTGCACTAAAAATGTCCACTTCAACTGCCATGGATGTCTTTACACCTCTCAATCGTGTATTTGCTGTCCCGTACGATATGATGTTGAATGAACGGAATATTGTTAAAATTTATTCAAGTGGTCATTCACGTATCCCTGTGTTTGAAAGAGATCCAGACAAACCCAAAGATATTACCCACTTACGTGGTGTCCTTTTGTCAAAACAGCTCATTGTTGTCAATTCATCTGACAAACGCTCTGTTGCATCATTACCAATCTACATACCGTCATGTGTTTCACCGCGAGAAAATTTAGTGGATTGTATCAATATGTTCCAGCGACCATCGTCGGGAAGTCGTGGTGGACATATGGCACTTGTTTGTACACGTCCCAAGATAGCAAAGGCGGCACTCGAAGCAGGAAAGCCCTTACCCAAGAATGCTGGATTATTAGGAATTATTACAATGGAAGATGCATTGGAGGAATTACTTCAAGAAGAAATTTATGATGAAATGGATTCACATGAAGTACATAAACACCGAATTGCTAAAAAAGCATTTAACAAATGGAAACGATTTGTGTCTCGTAAAAAAGAATCATCTCAAGTAAATGCAGTCAGCGGAGAGGAACGATTGTCATCAGTTGTAGAAGAAGCAATGGCAAGGTCGGCAACAGTAGCATCTGAGCCAGGTAACGATGCCGTTGTGGTAGATATTAACAATGAATCATCACCACTTCTACCGTGAGATCTAAAAAAGGCACTTTGTCGTACCAGTTGCGAATATCAGAGAGTTAAATGACAACTAGTAAACTAAAAAATTCTAGCTATATTGCTTTCTAATTCGTATAGTGTGCAGAGTGACGAATAAAAACTGACCCTCTAGTAAAGTGGAATTTATAAGTTGGTTTGAATCGCTCAAACCTGGATGAGTGCATTGTGTGTCTTAAGTACAAAAGGGATACATATCTAACGACGGTAACCTCCATAACCGCGACCGCCTCCGCGGCCACCACCTCGTCCTCGCCCATATCCACCACCTCCTCCGCCACCCATGTAACCTCTACCTCCACGTCCACCACTATATCCTCTTCCTCCTCCACGTCCACCGCGGCCACGTCCGCCGCCGCCTCCAAACCTCCGTCTAGGTACCATGGCTTCCAATTCGGCAGGAATTTCTTGTTCTGCCTTTGCCAAAACCTCAACTAATTGTCCAGCACATTTGCGGTCACCTTGAGTAAAAAATGTGTATGCAGTACCCTTAGCACCGGCACGGCCTGTACGGCCAATACGATGCACATAGTCTTCGACTGCATTGACACCGGCTGGCATATCATAATTGACAACTACGCCTACATCCTTCACATCTAAACCACGGGCTGCAACATCTGTAGCAATCAACATTCGTAATGTCCCAGCCTTGAAAGCATTCATAACCTTGGTACGTTCCCACTGAGCACGATCACCGTGCAACGAATCAACAGCGAATCCGTCATCCCACAATTGATTCGCCAAGTCGTTGCATGTTAACTTTTTTGCAACAAAAACAATAACCTTTGCATGTTTCTTCCCCCCCAAGTCAGCGGGCGCACGTCCATTTCCACTAGGCTTGGGTGTATCTTCTTTTTGTTCTTCACCTTGTGACGTAAGTTCCCTGAGAATTTCTGTAAGTTTGTCAAGCTTTTCAGAGTCGGTACTCATAACAATATGTTGCTTAATGTCCTTGTTGGCAACCAACTTGCCAACTTCACCAACATTGATTTGAATAGGGTCCTTAAGAAAATCATGTGCCAATCGTTGGATCTCCTTTGGCCAAGTTGCTGAAAACAGCAAGGTTTGGTGGTTTGCTGGAACTTGTTGAATGATGGATCGAATCTGTGGTTCGAATCCCATATCAAGCATACGGTCTGCTTCATCTAAGACCAAGTACGCAACTTTTTGAAGATTGGCTTTCCTCATTTCCAATAAATCATTAAGACGTCCAGGAGTAGCAATTACACATTCCACGCCACGTTGCAATGCAGCAATTTGAGGGTACTTGGGAGCACCACCATAACAACAGACACTTCGTACTCCCAAGGGACGACCGAATTTCTGAGTCTCTTCCATGATTTGTACAGCCAACTCACGGGTAGGTGCCAGCACTAACAACACAGGGTCTTGGCTTCCACGTCCCCCAGAAAAGCTACCCCGATTGGCAAGATGCTGATGAATGGAGGGTAAGAGGAATCCACAGGTCTTTCCACTACCAGTTTTAGCAATACAAATCATATCTTTGCCAGTAATAGCAATTGGCCATGCCTAAAATAAATCGGAAAAGGACGGTATCAGAGAAGCGTAAGAGAATCATAATTTACTGAGAAAATCGAACAATTTTTCGAACTTTCTGTGAGACTTACTTGAGATTGAATTGCGGTAGGTTTGGCAAATCCAGCTTGCTGAAAACTCTTTTGGATCACACCGTTAAAAGGGGCGTCCTTAAAATTAAAGTATGGATCTGGAAATTCTTTTCCAGCACTAGCACCGTGTCCCTGAACGGTAATGTGGTGTTCCTTTCTCCACTCGTCGGGAGTCATATCCGCATCGGCAGAAGTAGCCTTCTCTTCCGCAGCATCCATTGAACGGGTTCTGCGTTTCTTCTCGCTGGGAGGCGCTGCATCGTTCGTCAGATCCTTCGACCAAGTTCTCATACGCTTCAGCTCTGTCTTGTGCTCTTCTGTATCTAGCTGGTCAACTTCTCGCTTCTTGTTGGCCTTCTTTTGTTTCTTTTGAGCCTTGAGTTCGTCGTATGTGATTCCCATAGCTTCAGCCTCTTTTTTTAGGGCAGCTTTGCGAGCCTTTTTAGCGGCTTTATCATCGTCAGCACTCATCTTATCTTTATTATTGTTAAGCAAGGGGTAAGAACAATGATGACAAGATTCGGTGGTCACAAGGGAAAGTGTGCATATGAATAAGTCGCGTGGCAAGAGGAAGAAAAAACTTGAAAGAACAAATTCTCATTCATGCTGCTCCATGTACCAGAGTGTTTCCAGGTTATCCTCCAGATCTTCTCAAATTGCTCCCTAATTTTTCTTTTTGGTTGGCTATTGTTGCTCGGGGATTTGCCAACCTGACAAACGTACACATTGGCAGGCACCTCGTCTGTCTGTTTGCCATTATGTCTGTCTGCCTGTCTATATCTACTAGGACTAGGGATAATGTGGCCGCGGAAACAGGAAAAAGACGTTTCCGAGATCTCTCTAGCAGACCTTGCCGACAAAGTGAAAAGCGCAATTACGAAAACGTACGGGAGTGAACAAATCTATTTCACAAAATAAAGTTCTACAGTAGGTCCTAGACTTTTATCATCCTTTCTGCGAACCACCTAAGAGTGTGGCCTCAACAACCACTTATTTTTGGACAAAAGAGGTTCCTGGGATTTGCGGGTGTTACAGGCACATTTACTACCCCGAGACAACCATCCTCTTTACCCGCGGTGTTTGAAAACAGCTCTTGAGCACCTGACAAACAAGTCAATGACTCATGGAAGACTAATTATGGTTTCCTTTGAAATCTCAGGAAAGACATAATAATTTTTAAAAAAGTTTTGATTCAAAACTTCTACTGTAGGTGAGATTTGTAAATATATTTATGTACCGCTTTAAAAACTATCTAAACATTTGTACTACTTTTCTTGGCTGCTGGTCTTGTATGGATGGTGCGTTCCACTTGATCAGAATCAGAATCATTATCATTTAATTCTTGTGTGTCAATCATGAAGGAAGAATCAACTTGTATTTGCATATTAATAGGCTTCCGCTTGTCATCAACAATAGGGGTTGGTCCTGACTCGTACACAAATAACCCCAGCACAATTAGAACAAGAGACATCCAAAACATACTACGTGGTATGATTCTCTCTGCAACTATCGAAAACAAGACTGACCACAAGTTGGATGTCAAATAACTTAAATTGAGAAGTGCCGCTTCACTGTAATTCAAAAACCTTACAACCCCCATGAACTTCATTGCCGTAGGAACGGCAAATATCATTACCAACGTAAGACCCAATTCCATTGAGCATATTTCTGTTACGCCATCTATACTTGTAGGTTGAACTCCCTGAAAGCGAAAGAGGGCCGCAACATCACCACCCTCCAAGATTGCACATTGGAAGAAAGAAATGGAGGCACCCAAAAGACCAATCATTGCAATAAGTTCAAGGCTGTGTCCCTTTCCCTGATTATTGAGAGTGTGTTCTATAAAGAAATCACTTGCACCTGACGAGATAGCTCCAATAATAGCAAGAACATCTCCAACATTTTTGTGTGGGAATTCATCTGCTCCATCGTCGTATTCATTATCATCAGCTACAACAATATTTTGCTTTGTTTGAAAATCATTTTGTTGTTGTTCTGCTAACTCCTCTCGATTTGATTGTACATCGGACAAGACATTTATAGCTACGCCGATCATACATATTGCTGCACCAATAAGATGAACTGGGACATATTGTCGATTCAAAAAGAAGAAACTTAGAATCATGGCTGATGGCACTGCCAATGCCATAAAGAGCATCACTGAGGGTAAGGGGGTGAACTGCAATGCTTTGATTACAAGGAACAAACTCTCAACGTCCAAAAGTGCCATAAAAAAGTATTTCCAAGCTGGTACATAAAGAGGAAGTATACCAAAAAAAGAATATGGAGCTGGTGTTATGGCTTCTGTTTGTTGGTTTTCCTTGGTTGCATTGTCGCCAGAATCCGAAAAGACTCCTGTCCCTTTTGTTACGTCCTTCTCTTTTGAGGGTTGTTCCGTATCCACCTTTTTACTATTCTTTGCTGCTCGTCTGTTCCGAATCATGAGAGGTATGAACGCAAATGCCAAAATGGTGTAGAATACTCCATTCACAAAGTTTGGAATTTGTAGCGAGCATTCAAGGTGAATCAAAGAAAACGATGCACTACTCACAGCCAAGGCAAGACTTAATAGCTGAGCAAATGCCAATAATTTCCAATGTTCTTGTGCATGTGAAAGACCATCAAAAATCAAAGATGCTGCATTCGAGGCACTTTCACAGTTAACAATGGAAGCTATGAAACTTTGCTTGGACTTGATAGAACCTCCACCACCCTCAGCCTCGTTTATCGGAGGAAGTTCGCCTTCGGTTGTCATTCTGAATTTTCAAGTGATTTTCAAGTTTTGATACTAGGAGAGGTATTTTATTGGTAAGACTTTTACAATGATCTGTATCCTTAATTAGTTCAGCTCAATCCTTCATTTCATGAGCCAGTCCAGGTGTTGTATTGTTGATACTTTCTCTCCAGAGAGGATTTCAACAACTGAACAATTGAAAAGGGTTTAGGTCTCCGGTCTTTGGCACACTGCAAAACGCTTTTAGTTGTTGCCAACACAAACAGAACACCGGCCAGAATGCAATGAAAGAGCGAGAGATGACTCTTTAGACAACGGGAACATGGTTTCTGTGACTGTCTATCCTGCGCGGATGCTCCACTGATTGGACCTTTATAGGCATCCTGATAGGTACAGTTAGTTAATAGTGGCATGAGTCAGGCAGTGCTGGCATTAATTCTGATTAATAGATCGCTACACAAATGACCCGCTCCCTCTGCTCCGGCCGGGACCCAAACCGCGCTCTACGTAGAGCCTACGGTACGTATCGTACCAGGTAGGACTATCTCAAGGACCTTCCGATAAATTTTTACAAGTATTCAAAATTATTAACCTTACTGCTAATATTGGTAAGGTATTGTATGGAACCTAACCAAACCAATGTTTTTTTTTTCCCGGTAGGACCTAGATTAGTCTAGAGAGCACCCTCTAGAGAGAGGTCCTGGTCCTACCGTAAAGGACTCCAGTCAGTACGAGTACATAGAACCTAAAAAGTACCAAACCATCAGCAGAGGAACTCTCTATCTCTAAACTCAGTGGGCTAAGATCTGTCAGAAACACGATGCCATACACTCTTGCATTTGGTACCAAAAATATCATGAAAGTAACATTAGGTTAGAGAATAACGGCTGCAAGCCTTAGTTTGAAAATGGAATACCGTTGAAATAAGCGTACATCTCTTTTTTTCTCGTACGCCATACCGACAAGTTTATATATGAATCCTTCAGAAAAATCCCCAATGTCTATGTTCATGTTTGAGTGTGAAGAGACCAGCATCCCCAATTTTTTGTCGAGGAACAGACAGAAGCTTCCATATACGACCTAAATTGTGAACTGGAGAATAGTAAGTTGGGCATCATTCTTTTTAGTCTAGTGCAATTTATCTATTACAACATATAGCTTAGCTGTGACCCAGTTCTCATTTTGGTCAAGATATCTTTAAGATCAAGGTCTGCCTCCAGATATTCGGATTTTTGCTCCACTCGTGTATGAACTAGCATCGGATAACAAAAAGACGATAGATTCTGCAATCTCAGATGGCTTTCCTGCTCTCTTCATGGGTATATTTGGAATCGTAGCCTCGATTTTTTCGGAAGATACCATATCAGTCTCGGTCACGCCTGGAGCGACGGTATTTATACGAATCCCCTGTTCAGCTGCTGGAGCTATCAGACCCGTTGTCATGGAATCAAGAGCAGCTTTTGACATGGCATAAACTAGCGGATAACCAATATATGCTGAGCCTGAAGATACATTCACAATAGACCCCCCTTTGCCACCAGTTTTGGAAGATGTACGTTTCATAAATTCTTTACAACAGTTGAATGGGCCATGCACGTTGGTTGCAAAAATTTCATCCAGATCCTGCGAGGATAGTTGTGAAATGTCATTTGTCTTCTTTCCAAGAATTCCAGCATTATTTACAAGTCCACTTGGTGGCATCCCAAAGAATGTTTCAACTTGATCAAACATTCGTGTTACTTGATCTTCCTTGGATACATCCGCTTGGACAACAAAGGCCTTACCGACGTGTTTATCAACTTTACGATTATTTTCAATTTCATCGCAGAGGGCAGATGCTGCATCTATTTCTTTTCTACAATTAATGACAACATCATAACCTTTAGATGCCAATAAAAGACACGTACTTTTCCCAATCCCACGAGATCCTCCAGTTACAATGACTGGTCCTCGTTTGTTACCTGCACCATCTGCTGACATGGTTGTCGGAGTAACCGAGAGTGACTGACTTTCGTGGAAGAAGAGACAAAGTGACAAATTGAGAATTGTTAGGTATTTCATTGCTTGTTATCTGAGCGAACAAGCGAAGGAGCAATCAAAGACTTTCAATGCATGACATACAGGGTGGGATGCAGCGGCAACACAACGATGGTTTCTATTGTTTTATCGATAAAACTTGCCCAGATCTTGTTATCTCTGACGCCAAAAACTTCAAAACTTATGTAATTGTAGGGACGCTCGTAGGTCCCACTGGTTACTGGTTAAGTACGTACCAAGTAAATGGGTAGGACATACCGACCGAACGGCAGTCCTCTACCGTAGCTACCGTAGCTCCTCTAGAGAGCTGACTGCCATCCAAATTTATTGACAAAATGTTTCTCCTTACCAAAAAATGAAAATTCTCGCTGTGCTTGCACACCGCCAATCTCTTTCTCTAGAGTTTTTGTTCTTTCCCAGACCACCACGACAAGCCTCTTGCTTCCAAGAGTTTTAAAAACAAGAGATTTTGCTTCTTGACTGTCAGTGTTGTTCGTTACATGCTCACAGAGAGAGAGAGAGAGCAATTTCATTTTTGAAAATCATAATTGAAACAAACATACATCATGGGAAAACGTGTTCGCGGTGCTGCCCTGAGAGCTAAGAAGCGTACAGATGCACTTCAAGAAGAAATTGCTGATCGGATTGCTCGGGAGGCATCGACCAAGTCAATAGTTCAAAAGACAAATGACGAATTATTTGTATTAGATACAGATGGAGCTGCAGATTCTAGCAAGGCCCTGCAAAAAGAAAAGCAACGTCAAAAAAAGAAACAAAAAGGGTTGTCTGAAAATGATCTTAAAAAAGTCAAATCATTATTACAAAAGCATGATCGAGATGAACAGAAATTAACAGCCTTGGCAAATTCAAAACAAAAGCGTATCAAACAAGCTATCCGCACCAAACGTGTACTTGGCAATGCACGTGCAGGGTTTGATTTGTGGGATGATAATACTACACGTACTACGTCCTCCTCCGAGTCCAAATCTACTGCCGCAGTCCAACCTCCAAAGAAGAAGAAACAAAAGCAAATCGATAGTGGTATTGGTATGGCCCTTGCTGGGACAGCACCTGCCTTTACAGAAACTACATCAACTCTTCAAAAACCTGCAAAAAAGAAAAATACGGTAGCGGTTGACACAGCTCATGGTGGACAATCTTACCATCCTGATCCGCAACAACATCAAGATATGATTGGTGAAGCCTTGGCCTTGGAACTGCGTCGTAAACAAGCCATTGACTATAACAAGGCACCTATCAGTCAAGGTCTTTCAGAAGAAACTAAAGCACTCATGGTAACTGAAACAGATGATGATGAAAGTAGTAGTGACGATGACAGCAGTGATGAAGAAGAAGACGCAGCAATCGTTCGAAAAAAAGAAAAGTTAACTCGAGCTCAACGCAATCGTCAAAAACGTATTCGTGCTGAACAGGCAGCATTGGAAGAAAAGAAACGTATGAAGAAACTATTAAATTCAGTTCAAGAAGTGAAACAAATGAAAAAGGAATTAGTACAAATGGAACGTGAAAAGAAAGAACGGAAAGAATGGATTCAACAACAAAAACAAGCAGAAGAAGAAAAACCTGCCGGTATCAATATATTGGACAAACGATCAGAAAAAGATCCCATCCGTGTACCAGCATTACCTGTTGCCCTTACAGACGAATTAAGTGGATCACTCCGTACTTTAAAACCTAAGGGTAGTTTGGTGACTGACCGGATTGATAGTATGGTGGACCGCAAAATGGCTAATCGAAAACAAGTAGGTGATAAAAAGAAAGTTGTACAAGGAAAGAAACGTAAAGTCCGTAATAAGGATTTACCCTATTTACTTGAATAAAAAAGGAAAGATAATGAAAAATGTGATTAATTTTTTCTTTGGTTTGAAAGATAATCAAATACTTAACAAAAAATCTATAATAATGAAACCTTCGTATCACTCATATTCGAAAATAGCATCTCCTACTTTTTACTTTGCATACCTTCGTTGATTTCAACGTTCTCGTTGCTTTAAAGATTGATGCTTTTAGAGGAAATAAGTTGTTTCTACCAAACTTCTTTTTGCCATTATCAAAGCAAACGATTTTACTCTGTAAGAATCTAACCAATATTGATCCAATCCAAGATTTTTTACTACACCTGTGATATTCCCATCACCACATGAATTGGATTTTTCTTTCATCGTGTGACTATCATCTTCGTGAATTCGTTGTTATGATGTTTTTTCTTCTTCTTCTATTGCTAAACACAATGCAGCACATGCTAATGGTTAGACAAGGGTGTCACAATGCAGATGGATAAAACAATTCATAATTTATTCGTCTCCAGGCAATATGCAACAAATTTGATTGATCAGATGACAGATCTTCAATTAGAATGTATACAAGATAATGTGGATTTGATACTATCACAAAAATTGAATTATTCGTAATACAGCTTGTTCTGTTGCAACGATCCGTTCCTTAGAATCCTAATATCTAGCATCTAGTTCAGGTGGATGGTTTGTTTCATCAAGTTTACATTTTATGGATGATGATTTTCGTGGTGGTGGAGATTTAGATATTCGCTCTTTCTCATCTCTGTTAGGAAAATGATGATCAACAGATGTTGATGTTGCCAAGTCAAAAGCAAGATCTGTTCCTACAATATTTTGGAAACTCCCTTCTTGTTGATTGTGTTGGCTATGGACTCAGTAAGAATGATGCTCATTATTTTGTCCATGCAATTGCATCAATGATTAGCAAGTGAATACTGTACCCACCACTACGACCATATCTGTGTGGTCTTATCGCAAGGATTCTCGTGGTAAAGGTGACGAAGGAGATGGCTCTACATTAGTACGAGCTTGAGAGGGGGACACAAACACACTAGCGAGGTAAGTGGCAGTAAACCGCAAAAAGATGGCCAGTACTCAAAGTACCTTCGATATATAATAGTATTAATGGACAAGACTTTCCAGCGAGAGATATTTTGCGCTTAGACGAGCAACATTACTATAGGTTATTGAACAAAAATATCAAACACAAATTTAAAATACATTATACATACTACAACGACACTGTTTTTGCCTTGTCTTACCCTCTACCCTCTGCGTTGCCAACTCTTGTTGAAGATACGGAAGTCGAAGAATAAGACATTTCATATTGTTCACTTAAAAACTGCTTTACGAAAATATAACCGGAGCGATACCTGCTCAAGCAAAGCCAATCCCACAAATAGACATGTCAAGATGGTCATCGCCAGATAACTGGTTGACATCGGAGCAAAGCCAAGGTGGCTAACAATTAAGCTCCCATCAGACAATATACATGATACAAAGTCAAAACATTCATTGTCATTTGAATAGTGTTCATTATCAAACTGGTTCTGTACAGCCCCAGAGATGGCCCAGAAGTTTGTTGACAAATATATCAACCAACGTAAACCCCACGGTACTTTATGACTTGCAACAGGAACACTGCTAAAGCACAGAAACAGAAAGATGACGATGGTGTATACCTTGATAGTAGGAGTGATTTTACCACTGAAGTTGACAAGAAGTACACGTCCAAATTGGAGAGGAACTAGAAGGTGTGTAACCGAGAAAAGACATTGGACTAAAAAAGTATCGTAGCTCCATCCAAGGATAGCATAGATCGAGATTATTCCAATCACGACTGACAAGATAGGGACTGGCAAAGTGAATGCATACGTTGCCAATTGAAATGCTAGTAAGGAGACTTGTCCATCCTCCATTTCTTGTCGATGAGCCGTCCATAATTGTGAATATTCGAGTAATTTGTGAGGAAATATAATCACGGGAGCACCGACCATGAGGACCGTCGAGAGTACGACTTGAAGTGTGAACGTCGTTTCGAATCTTAGCAGGGCTGCCGCAATTATAAACACGCACAAGGTAGTTAGGATGTCACTGAAATCCCATTGAAGCTCCAACTGGGTGCGCCGGATTAGAGGTCTTATTTGTTTGATGTCGCCTTGGAAATGACCGTGGACATGAAGCGCCTTGGTTTCTTCCACAGGAAATTGAATATGCAAATTTTCTTTGTTATTGTCACTTTCATTTTGCTCTTGATTTTCATTAAGAGTGTTGTCTGCAGTATTGCTTGCTACTTCGATAGTTACATAGCTATGGGTTGAAAACCAACTATTGTTCCAAGCCACAGACAGTCTAGATGTCCTCTTTACACTTTCTGGGCTTGTTTGAGATCGACAACTGGAACCAGCACTTCCGTGTTTGGACAAATATTGACGCCTTGTCTGAGACCGGCGACTGGGACTTTCATTTCTGCGTTCCGACAGGCCTTCATGTGTCTCCGGATTTTGCTCGTAATCGTCTTTCATGCTTGCACCCCCTGTAGATAACGCCCAAGAATGTTTTGAACTTTCTGCATTGTTCTCTATTTCGTGGCCTGTCAACTCATCAGCAGAAATCGCTCTCATAATTTCAGAATCGAGATTAAAGCCTACTGGTAGCACTGAAGCAGCAACCGATCGGCGAACTTTGTTCGAAAAGTGCGTCTCCAGTTTCTTATGAGCAAGTTTAGCACTGTCTATGCCTGAAATTGGAAGTATAAAGGCCACTCTACCATTATCCATACATATGAGTCGATTAAATACTTCAAGAACAGCTTCGGAAGGTTGGTGTACGGACATGAAGACGATGCAGGGTCTTCGTTTGACTATGAATCTAACTGCATCAAGAACTTGAAGGCCTGACAAAGTATCTAGGCCCGAAAGCGGCTCGTCAAGGAGAAGAAGAGATGGATCTAATAAGAGACTAGATACTACTGATACGATCCGACGCTGTCCGCCACTCAGATGTTCCATCCTTGTTTCGAATAAAGTGTTAGCACGGTCCTGCTCCGTGCTTTGATTATCTACGGAACCGCTTTTTAGAAGTTCTATCCCCAAAAGGCAGACTTCCTTAAAAATAGATTCAGGAGTTCCATAGATACGGGCATTATAAAGCAAAAATTGCATTGGAGTGAGATTCCCAAAGGAGGTAGAATCGTATTGGCGTAAAAAAGCTTTTTTCATCTTCTCGAGTTCTAGTGCTCCCTCTACTATAGATGTACTCATATTGTGTTGTTGAAGCTGATTAATAGTTCTGAGAAGAGTGCTTTTCCCGCAACCACAGTGTCCGCAAATGGCTGTCACTGAACCGATCGTCATTGGCACATCAACATTATCGAGCAATGACACGCCTGTACTGGTTATGACACTTATTCCGCGAATAATGAATTCTTTACTCGCAAAATGTGCACCAGACGAAGTCAGACTTTCCTGCTGGAAAAAAGTTGACGTTCTTGTGCGGGCAGTTTTTTTTAGTTTGCTTGGTATAGATGTCTCCATAGGCGGTCGAACCCTCAGGAATAGACACGAAACTACGAGAAATATAATGATAGTCCAGACTATTTGAAATGTAATTGGGATGGGAGCAAATACGTTATCCAACTCAATCAAAGACTGGCATGACGGTTGAGTGGAAGTTGGCAGCTCCGCCTCGAGGCAATTTGGTCCACTACATTGTTTTAGACGGAGGTCAACCACTTCTTCTCCGAAAAGTAGTGCTAGAGTAGGGTCTTGTACCAGACTTTTGTCAAGGACGAAGTCTGAGATAATAGATTGGATTGACTTCCCTTCAAATTCAACTTGCCACCAAGTTTCAGTTGTCCTCCAAACTCGAATCTTCAAGTGCAGGGCGTCTGCTTCAAATTCCATGGCAAATCCATCTGGTTGGCACACAAAGTTAAAGTTCTCATCATCGTAGTCTCCATGATCACAACTAAGGAATAAAAATTCTACTGCTGGGACCAAGAATGTGTGAGTAACGCAAGAGGTGAAGATCCACTGAACACGATTTTCGTGTAAGTTGAAGGAATTTTCAGAAGGTTGTTCGTTTGGTAAAGTTAATTTCATGACTGAAGCTGTTTCTGTTGCTCTTGCTTTTCGTGAACCAGCAACCTCTGCAGTGTACCAAAGTTGATTAGTATGATTTCGGCCTTTGTCAGCGTTGGTTTCATCTTCGCTATCTTTATCGTCTCCAACCAAACTTGTTCCAGTAATCACAGAGAATGTATCATAAGCTGAGTCGAGTATCAATAGCTCTTCTCTCGCACTATCTGAAATATGACTCTCAACTTGAGGGGTGAAAAACGAGGACAGACGAGTGTCATGACGTAGCATACAGTGGACTGATAGGCAGCAAGGCTGAATGGACGCCCTTGTGTAAAGTCTTGAGAAAAAGTGTGAGGGGTCACAAAGAGGGTTCTCCAATAAATCAGTGTACGTTAACATTGCAGCATTGAAGTCGTACTCATCATTTGGTCGGTCGTTTAACACAGTTGGAGAATCAAGCAAGATGCGAAGCTTTTGGGTCCCGACTGAATTGACTGCATCTCTGACCTTATCAACTTTGTTCATGAGACCAATTGCTCCAGCACTCAGACCAAGTACAGCTACCGTATCTAGGCGATGGGTTGTTTCGAATGATGAGTTGTTACTTTTCATAACTTGTTCTTTCCAATACGATACAGCTGCATCAAATATGACAGATCCAGCATGAGTGAATTCGCCTATTTTGCCCTTTTTCACGTCACCTAAAAAAAAGTCCTGAGAGCAATACGGCACAAGCCACTTGGTGTATGCGTGCATAACATTGATTTTTGGATCATTAGAAAGTACTGTGTCTCCATTGATCTTCTTTGGGTTGAAAGATGTCGAAAATTTGAATGGTTCCATCTCATAGCCTTCCTTGCAGTCCTCGGGTGATTTGCAGGCTCCTCCTCCAATAAAAACAATAACGTGATTTTGGCTTTGGTCTAGAGGTATCTTTTGGTTTTGCTCGACATAGATTCCTGCGGGACTACCGTCGGCACATGGAATAGGCGGATCAAAGGCCTGGAAAGCGAGATTTGCTTCGATAGATAGAATTGATACACCCAAAACAAAAAAGAACGCAAAGGACACAGACTTCGTAAACATTATCGCAATAGAGTTGAAACTCTTCTTTCTTTTTTGCTTTTCTTAATCTTCTGTTTCGACAATCAAAGACGAGATTGACATCGTCTTGCAATTATGTCAAATGATGTTGAATCTATTTTTGTTTTCTTCTCAGAAAAAATAGTACTGTACATGATACTATGGACCTAAAGTACATAGGGTACATGTACGCGTACAATGGCCCTATAAATGTACCTGGTCGAATAGACTCCTACGTTTCTAACAGGTACAGGAGAGTACCAGGTAGACTATATTACAAGAAAACAAAGAAACACCCCCGAACAGAACCCAAAATTCGGTACCGGTAGGACATAATCTCTAGATAGACTAGAAGTAGCCTAGTGAGTACCGTACAGGTAGGTACCTCATAGAATAGACTCCATACCTATTTTTTTTAAATTTCTCGCATCCGAACGGAACACACCTGCTTCGCGTTTTTTAGTACCGGTGGGACGCATGCACAAAGTCTGTCTGTCAAATACCGAACTGATTTTTTTTTCTGCAGGAATCCATTTCCACCCCAGAAGTCCTCTCTACTACTAGTAGAGGTCCTATTATTATAATACCTGGTATGGCCTAGTCCTAGACTATTTCGGTCCGGTAGACTACTGTACCTGGTAGATCAATTTTTGGCTTAATCCAATTACCGACCCATTCGACTAACATAGTTGCTATCCAGTAACAGTGTTGCGATTGCGAGACTCCTGTAATCGACTCCTGTAATCTACTGTGTATATTCTCTACTAGAGAAGTGAAGTTATCGCTACTCTAGTCGTCGATCTGGCCTTCCTCCCTCAGCAATAAATGGTCGCTGTCCCAAACCTTTGCTATAGTATTTCTAAAACAGCAGGGAATGACCACAGGTGACAGCAGAGAAATATTTTCACTGTTTGTCTTGGACACCAACTAAAAGTTCAAATGAAATCCGGTAATACTAATTTTAGCAGTATTACATTTAGCAGGAAATAACTTATAGCACATTCTTGACACAAGAAATTGTATTTATGAGTCCAAAAGACTGCAATTGTCCCTCAGACGAACAATGATGTCTTTTTGTGTAATCCTCACTTAGATTTTCTAGCAGCAAGAGACAAAAATCCAATACAAAAGCACTGTTAAGGAGCTTCAATATCCAATTGCTGGAGGTGTTTAGAAATAGCTCCATCTTTATACTGTAAGCTCAGAATACTAGCCCTTATTCCAAATCTTACAGCATTGCTCTCATCCTGGCCATTAAGAAGAGCATGAATGAATGCACCACAGAGTGAATCTCCTGCTCCTGTGCAATTCTCAATTTGCACATCTGATTCAGAGGGGAAGTGGGTGAATTCTGGACCAGCCCCCTGTTTTTCTTTTGATGCAAGCAGGACGCCATTAGCACCCATCGTTACTATTATGTGAGCTTCATCAGGATGCATGCTTGTTAGCAAGTTAGCAGCTGCAGCCTTAATAGTCTCGAGCCCATCATTCATTGCTACCCAATGTTCTTCATCTGTACCATTCCAACCATCTGCCATTGCCATTAATTCATCCACATTTGGAAATGTGTATGAAAGACAAGACAAGAAATCCTTTCGACGTGCAGCCTCTCTTGCCTTGGGCACGCTGGTAGGTTCAAAAAATACTTTGGAATTTGCCCCAACCGCCATTTTTGCTGTCCGTACTAAAACATCTATCGGAGGGTTAGCGTCCATCACAACAATATCTGCATGTCTTAAAGCCTCCGAAGGTGGAGGTCGTATGTAATTAAAGACGTCCATGTCAGCAACGGCTGTATGTAGATCACCCAATTCATTTAGTACAGCAAAGTATGTTGCCGTCCTCGCCCCATCAACAACATCGATGCACTGCTCGACTCCTACTAACAGATCATCCTTGTGCATACGAGATAAAAGAGATTGTCCCATTGGATCATTGCCAACAGCCGAATACAACGCAGGCCGAGAACCTAATCTCAAGGGTTATACAACGTTTGAGAACAGAGAGTGTGAGAAAATCACCAGTTTATCGAATCGAACAAGGAATGACCCGAATAAATAATCATACCTAGTAAGCCTAATACTTCTGAAACATTCCGAGCTACTCCTCCGTCCGATTCTGTGACAACACTCGGGATAGAAGTGCCTAGTATTAACTTTTGTCCGTCTTCTGGTTTTGATATAAGATCAATCACAGCTCCTCCTACCACCAATACTCGCTGTCTTCCTTCATCTGT
Source organism: Asterionellopsis glacialis (assembly GCA_014885115.2). NCBI lineage: Eukaryota > Bacillariophyta > Plagiogrammaphyceae > Rhaphoneidales > Asterionellopsidaceae > Asterionellopsis > Asterionellopsis glacialis. The sequence goes on from WKLE02003127.1 coordinate 18,589, forward strand.
CGAGCCAGGTGTTCCTAATGACTGTATTTGTTTTTCTTTGTTAGCGAGGCGACTCCCTGCATTTCCCCCATGCACTGCTATGGCGCTGGCAATATCAGCCCCAACTTTTGCATTTTGTCTTACAAGCGCCATATTACTGCGGAGACTATCTCCACCAGTTTCAGATGCAACTTCACTCAATATAAAAGGCGTGATATCCCTCCCAAGAATCCCTTGAGCTTCGGCTTTCGCCAGTGCTTTGTGGATAGCTCTTTCAACATTTTCACCGGCAGGATCATTGTTTGGGACTGCGACTAACATCCCATGAGACAAATTCAACTCTCGCGATGCCCAATAAGCCTTAGCTATGGTCGTGGAATCATCCATTCGAACAGGAGCCTTGATACCGGAAGTAGGAGAAAAGAAAGCAGGAAATTCATCTGCACCGTAGGCAACTGTTGGGACTCCAAGAGTTTCTAATACTTCCAAAGTCCGTCCAATATCCAAAATTGACTTGATACCTGCAGAGACAACCACAACTGGGGTACGCGATAGTTCTGTCAAATCAGCAGAAATGTCCAAGCTGACGTGACCGTTACGATGGACTCCACCAATACCTCCAGTGACGAAAGTAGATATCCCAGCCATGTGCGCCAATGTCATGGTCGATGCTACTGTCGTAGCTGTAAGTTACACATCACGCAGCAAGTCAGAAAAACAAATAAATGAATGAGCTTGGCGATGATTTCCGCGAACAATGCTGATAACGTTTTTGTTGGACCGAAGACTTTTTCTACTTTACCTCCCCATTGGTGACTTCCATTCCCAGTTGATTGAGTGGCCAGAGCAACTGGTATGTCTCTAGTGGTGCATTTAGTTGTTCGACCTTCACCCCCAGCCTTTGCTAAATCATTTATTTCTTCCATTTCCAATCCAACACGACAAACTCCATCCAATATAGCAATTGTTGCTGGTGTGACACCTTTCGAACGTAATATATTCTCAACATCTTCAGCAAGTTCTATATTCTGTGGATATGGCATACCATCAGCTATGATAGTAGATTCAAGGGCTACCACAGGTTCTTGATTCCGGAGAGCTTTCTGAACCTTATCATGAACAACAAGATGACTTCTCGAGAGAGACGACACAGTTGCACATGCAACAAAGTTCGATGCTCTCAACTTCGCTCGTTGTGTCAAGACCAGTGCAGAACGAGCCGCCAAGCCGTAAGACAACATGATGTGTGTAGTGGCAATGGAGAAAGCCAAGAATTAGTTGTTAGACGACAAGCTTGCTCTCTCTGCGTCGGTCGCCGTTTGTGTTCTGCTCCCTCAACGTCGACTGCAACTGTTGACGAACTTGGAACTCTCCAGGGGCAGAAGAACACATCATCCTTTTTTGAGAGAAGAACTTTTGACTCTTCTCAGGGCTTGTTGATGGATGTACGTACCTTTCTACCAGTAAAAAATGTTTCACTCGAACTCTAGTGTACCTGATATGGGTTTTAGATTAGGAAAGTTGTATTATAAATACAGGTACCGTGCGTAGGTCCTCTTAGAGGGGGCAAACGTACTGAAAATATAAAAAGACATTATTATCGATGAAAAAAAGAACGTGTGGTACATTAGGATACCCCCCGTACACGTATTCTCATAAAAACCTAGAATATCTGGCACGGGTGCAGTATTTGTAATATTTCTCATAATATTGCGCCTTGATGTACTGTGTTTAGACCATTATGAATTTTAGAATGTAGTCTACGCTTCAATAATACTGAATGTGTAATTTCTTTTTTAGTTTGAAATAAAATGCAAGCTGTTTTCACATGCCTTCAACCATAGTCGAATCCACGACATTACTAGTTGAGATGGATCATCCGGATGTTCTCCATCGATTTCATCGAATTCAAAATGCACTGCCCTCATTTCTTTTGTTTCTGTACAGTCACCGTCAGCCTCTTTGGAAAATAAAGATTTGTCTTTCACTGATGCTGTATATACTTCTTGGTGAATAGCAAATTTCATTTCCGAAGATACGGCACGTAATGCTCCAACCTCTGACCAAGATGGTTGAGACTTGTCAAGACTATTTCTGGTTTTGGCAAGGTGAACAAGTTTTTGGGCCATTTGAAGCCAATGTTCTTTTGATCCTGACATGAGACAGGGAACGTTTTGATCATAAATCGTTAGTAATCCATCATTTGGCAAAAGAAGGCCATGATTGAAAAACGGGTGCAAGGGAAAGACGTCTGAATGTGCTACCCATCCACCACCTACAGCAGCCATTGCAATATATTTTTCAATATGCCGTTTTTCTTGATCCGGCAATTCAACTTGTGCTAGGTCTGACAGTAACCGCACCTGTGGTTCATCCAGCTGTCCTCGATTCCGTTCCAAGTTGAGGGAGACAGGATACCATCCGGCACTTTCCCATAATTTGTACCATTGATAGGGGATACTAAGATTACTCTCGTCTTTTTCACCTCGATCGAAAGAGTCGAAACGATATATAATCGGTTGCTTGTCCTTTGTGATGTATGGTTTCTTTCCGATACTATAGCGAATTGCAACCACCTTTGAAATCTTGTACTTTGAATCCATCTTTGCTCCAACAAATATCATCAAGCTAACCATTAGAACAACAATAATCCCATTCCGTTTCCATACATTTTCCTGCATATTTCCTTTTGTCCCTCCATTATATATTTGCTGTCGTTTACGGATAGTAAGCATTGTGGCGGTACCAAGAATCACAAGGATACCACCAAAGGTAGTTGCAATACCAATAAAATCTGGTTTGAAATACTCTATAAGTGACTTGACACCAACAAGTAGTAACAACGCCGCAATAGCTGGTCGTAGCAAAGGAAGTTCAGCCATAATTTTATTCACAAGCACATAAAGTGAACGAAGCAATGCAACCGCAAAAATATTTGATGTGTAAACTACGGTGGAGTCCCTGGATACAGAGAGTGCAGCTGGGATACTATCGACTGCAAAGACGAGGTCAGAAAATTCGATAGCAAGTAAGCAAATGAATAGAGGAGTTGGTCTTAAATTTCCAACTTGTGGTGACGGGGGTTTCTCTTGTATAGCGTGCATTTCCAGCAAATCTGGAGAACGTTCTTTTTGTGATGGGTCGTTGGAAGTTCTGGAAAAAAACGAAACTCCATCATATTCGCCAGTCGAACCAAACAAACGTTGCGCAATCTTGACAACAAACAAATTTGATACGTCCATAGATTCCTCTTCGTTGTCATCTTCTTTTGCCATTTTTATACTTGAAACGATGAGAATAAATGCAATTGGGAGCAATATTATACGCATGTTGGTAATAGCCACCATACCCCAGCAAATAAAAATTCCTCGCATAATTATCGCAGATATAATGCCCCATTGCAACACTCGCTCCTGACCTTCTGGTGGGACATGGAAGTGTTTAAAAATAAGTATAAACACACATAAATTATCTATCGATAATGAAAGTTCCAAAAAATACCCCGTCAAGTATTCAGCTACAACTTTCCCGTCACCTCGTACAATGCCCAAAGCTACGCCAAACAGACATGCCGAACAAATCCATAAGCAAGTCTTTATAGTAGCTCTTCTTGTATCGATGTCGAGACCAATCGAAAATGATGATTTCCTTGTGCCGTTGTTGTATTCATCATGGTCGCTTTCGTGGTGATCTAGCTCGGCCCACACCATCGTTGCGTTCCGTTATATTCAAAACCTTCGGAGTCTTTTAGTGGGTTTCTTGTTCATCTTCGAGAGATGACAGATACATGAGCAGGGTTATGCGTGGACTACCGGTAGGACCTCCTGTAGGATAGTCTAGTCGTACTTTATCAGGTACCAGGTATGGGAAATGGAGGGAGGAAGCAAGAGAGGTCCAAAAGGTAGCTAGGATAACTAACATACCAGCCATTTACATGTAATCAGTACCAGTAGCGCGTAGGGGAGAAAAAGTCATTCCTAGCTCGTTCTCATTGAAGATGAATGTCCGGTACATAAATAGAAAGCAAAAATAGTCATCCAGATAGCTACCTGGTACAGCACTTCATCATGCACTCTAGTACCTGGTACTCTAGTAAAAACTACCTTGAACCATCAAAATGACACATTTAAACAAAAACACACCAGAACACGATCAATTTCGGTCGGTATTTCAAAGTTAGACATCCAAACGAAAGCTTTTCTTTTTTTACTTCACGGATGTCTTGGACCTACAAAGTGGGGACCAATATTGGCCTGTCTGGAGGGTACAAAGATAATAGCTTTTTTCATTTTTTGGTGGAAAAAAATCTGAAAAGTACACATTTGGTCTGTCGTTCAAATGTAGATCTACTGGTACTGGACCATCTTGGTCTACGTCTGCAAATTTTTCCTCGACGTCATCAAATTTTTCCCTTAAAAAACAATATGTACTGTAAAAGACCCCTCAGTCGTATATCATTGGATGTTAGGGGTAGGGTTAATTGTCATTTCGACAACATTGCCAGCACTGAAACTACGATACGAGAGAGTGCGAGAACGAAACGAACTGACGTTCACAGATTATATGGTGAAGGAACAAAACTTCACACATACAGAGGAAAACTCCATAAAAATAGTTTAACAATGCAAACTTGAGATGTGTTTGTACCGTTGTCATGTCAAGTATCAAATCTTTTTTTGGGTGTTGCGTTCTGCGGAAGATTGTTTTTTTGTCTCAGACAAAAAAAAAGTGTACTTTTTTTAGCTGGCTGGCATACCAGAGTCTACTGAATTTTTATGGTAAATGGTTCAAGGTAGTTCTGCAATTTTGGGACAACAAAAATTTCCGAAAAATGGTCAACTTTGAGCTAAAATATAGCGTTGCAGTGTTATTGCAATTACATTCAGCCAATTCCAGAGATACTATGCAAATTGTATGTTATTGAATTGACAGAATGCAACTTGAAAATCAACTTTTGGTCATACCAGTCTTGAGTTATGGTTACTTGCTTTTGTGTACACGTTTTGTGGTTTGGGGTAGTTTTTGACTAGTACCAAGTGTACAATAATACTAACTCAATTTACATATGAGTAGGATTGCACTATGCTGCAGACAAATTTGAAAAGTGATAGAAAATTATTGGAAAA
>WKLE02003130.1:0-13729 GCA_014885115.2 Asterionellopsis glacialis
GTCAATCACCTTCTAACAGGTAGTGTGTTACTCATATGCTTGATATTGTCTGCTGTTGCATTGAAATATCTCAAGGTTTCTCTGTTGGTTCTTTCAAAAGATTGTTCAGCTACATTTTTTGCTGCATGGCTTTCCTTGCAAATCTGCGTTCTATTGGACTGGGTTAAATTTTGCAAGGATGAGTGGAATCGCTACGTGAAACCAGCTTCAGCTTTTGTAGAAAATACTACAATTTCTTCACCATCACTACTAGCATTTTTGATGTTGGATATATGAGATGTAATGGGGTTTCCTAGTTGGTCATGGCTTTTCTTCCATGCCTCAAGCTCCACTGCATAACGCTGCTTGTCTGTCTTTGCGTGATCCTTGAACACTTTCTTCTCTACAGAAGTGATGGTTCTCCATTTAGCTGCAACTGTTGAGTTAGTGTATAAGGTAGGCTTTTAATAATCATAAATCTCCTCACTACTATTTTTATGCTTATTATAGCTATGTTGAGTAAAATACACACAGGATTCATTTTTGTTCAAGGAATCAGAGCCATACTAGATCTTACATTTCTTCTTAATATTATTGTTTTTCAATAGTTTTAAGGAATTGATCATTGCATTTACCTGTTCTTTCATGTACATCATGGTATTCTGATCACAATTCTTATTTTTTGATTTGTCCATGGTAAATCTGGACATATCATGGTTGTTGATATAACAGTTGCAACACCCCTTACACCAGCGCAAATGTTTTTGGTGATCCAGATTATTATTGGATTTTTCTCACTTATTTTCTCTGGTGGTTATGCTTTTTATCTTCCTTGGGCTATGCAGACTTTTTAGACTTAGAAAGTGCACAATCAATACTATTGCAAACTTCAAGTTTCTCAAAATAGTCGGTAATCTCTTCCCATTACAAATCCTGTGGTTTGAGATTGCTAGCCAGAAGGGGGGTGGATTGCCACTTGAGTGGTTTTGCATGTTCAAGTATGTCAACAAATTTTTCACAACTAAATTTTTGATTTTTTTTGTCATTGTTATCTATCAGAAAATATAGCAAATATTTGTTCAGCTGACAAAACCTTGCAACAAACTCATGGAGGGTGAAGTATCACCAGCAGATTTGTCTGAGGGGGCAATGTGAACATTGATGATCTTGTAGAGATCCTTGTCATTGTCCTTCAACTTTGACCTCTACTTCTTCACCTTTGGGGAGGGATTAGCAGAAGGATTCAGCAGGCTTTGCTGTTGGCTCAACTCCTGAGCTTTCTTCTGAAATTCAGCAGAGGAGAAGCAAGTCTTCAGGTTTGCAAGTTATAGTAGAGGGAGTAATGTAACTATGTCCTATGCTGCTAAGGTCAACCGTGGCACAACTCAACAATCAGACAACAAGAACCCACAAGCACCAACAAATGTTTCTCTGCTACAGATCTAGTAGAGTAATCCATTGCAATACTGTTCAGTGAGGCTCAAGTGAAAGCTATCAGTATCATCTCATCTCTCTCCAGGGATCACTGTCCATTGTTGGAGCTCTTTCTATTATGTATATTATTTGCTCTGATTGTAAGAACAAGATGTCCAAGATCCACTATGGTCTGCTTCTTCCTTTTAGTATCTTTGATGTTATTAATATCTTCTTATTTACCATCCCACTGGGATCACTGCCTGTGCCTCCAGGAAGTCACAATGCAGCTTTGGCTCAGGAACAAACTCAATTTGACGGACCTTGCTCAACGTGAGTTTGCGATTCTGGTGAACTTGAATCAGGTACCAGGGACAGTAAGGGCAATGGCAAGTCATCTTCTGATTCCAATTTAGAAGACCAAAATAGCTGCTCAGACACACAAAGAGGGTCATGGAATTGCACTTCGTCCAACTCTGGTGGTTCATCAAACAGTAGTTCTGATCCTTTCAAGAGATTTGGGTGACATCACAATGGTTGAAGCTGTTGCACCATCAAACACATGAATATAATATACAGATTGAATCATATCATGGTTTTTTCTTCATTTTTATTTTTATCAGTGCTTGAAAATAAGTGCACGTGCACGGAGGGGGAAGCTTTTTATTGAATGGGTCTAGCAAAGAGACATTATTATTTTTAGTATTTAATTGAACTGTAATACTTTAATTTAAAAGAAAGTTTAAAGTTAGGAATACAATCATTTTCAACATCATGGGGAGATAAGACATGATCCAAAGGTATGCATTTAAACAATATCTTCTGCTTCAGAGTCACCTGTAAGGGGGGCTGTAAGGGCAACGGCTTCTTCCTCTTCCTTTTTAGGTTGAGATGATTTGGATTTCACAGAGAGGCGGCTATTCATGAGCATGTATTGAAGTCCTGTGGCAACAGTAAGCATAACTGCGTTCAACCGGAATGCAGTTTTTGGTGCCATATCGGTTAAAAGGCAAAACAATACAATAAAATTCAACGGGATCCTGAATAAATTGTAAATAGCAGCACGTTTGTCCTCGGGCACAATAGCCCCCTTCATTGTTCCCATGATGGGAAAGTACATGCCTACACACATCTCAAAAAGATTTATGGCACAAAATGCAATCGAGTCACTAGGGGCGATGGCTGCAACGGACATCGCAATAGCCCCAACAGCAAAGATTCCTACTCCAAGTTTCTCACCCTCAATCTGAAAAAATAAAAACGGTTAACAAATAAATCCATAATCGGGAATGAATTGTGAGACAGTAAAGAATACACATGAGAAGGTGTGTAATGATGCAGCAGCAATAACAAGATAATTTTTTAAAACATACCTTACTGACAAGGATCGAGAACAAAGAAGATCCTGCCATACAGCATACCATGAATGTGGAAAAGATCAATCCAAATGGCAATTCCTCTTTTTCGTCCTTCTTTAGGTTTGTGAGTAGTGGAGTCCACATGAAAACGAAGACGTACATACTACCCTCAAAGAGACTAGAAACAATACCACAAAGAAAGATATCACTACTCCTCATAGTTGCAGTGTATGCATTTTTAAGACCTGCATACCACTTGGCAGAGCGGGGATCTGTTTCTCCTTCACTATCGCCGGTTTGGTCACCATAATTTTCATCCCACAATGTCATGGCGCACATTCCACAGATAAATAGGACAACCATGGACAGATCAAAAGGTCCAATGTAACCACCAATGTGGAAACTACCAGTTACCGTAGTCAAATCTTTCATGGTGGCTACCTTGTTGGCCATTAAACCAGCTAAAATGGCAATAATGGAATTACCGTATGCCGCAGTTGAGAAACTTGTACCCAATAATTTTTTCCCAATTTTGTTATCCGCGTGAGCACGAATGAGCCAAGCCTCAAAGATAGAGAACAAAAGAGATGTACAGACACCACCTAGGAGACGTCCAATCATGAGCATGTGAAAATTTTTGAAATCTTTTCATAAAAAAAACAGTAATAATTATGTAATTGATGTGAGATGCAAAATTGAAAGATGGCGAGGAAAAGAATATCCAAATGATGCAAGCTAATATCGCTTTGTCAAATGTAAAAGACAACAAGAAAGAAAACCTGCCATTAAAACTTACGTTTCGTGACGCAACTAAGGGCGTAAAGGATTGCATACAGCACAACAAAGCGTCTTCGCCCTCCCCAGTCAGCCATACCACCAATGAACGATCCAAAGACCATGGATGATCCAAAGCCAGCTACGAACAAAATAGCATTGTCATGCTGCGTGTATCCGTACGAAGCATAAAGTGCGTATACATAAGGTCCTTGCAACCAATCACCGAGAGTAGCCAAAAGGTACACGATGAGATACTTTTTCAAGAGAACACCATGACGTTCCTTTTCTTGAGCATCAATTTTCTCCTCATTTTGCGAAGTGCTAGATCCAAAAACCTTTGCCCAAAGAGGACTCGAGCGGAATGTAATCAATACATTGATCAGTAAGCAGGCGCCAAAGATAGCCTGAGCGTGCATATTGACTTTTTGTTGTTTCCAATGACAATCTCAAAGGAATGACTTGGGATGTGAAGGTAGAGTTCTCTCAAAATTTCCTGGTAACTCACAATCTTGGGATCTTCCAGGAAACAGGACGGAAGGCGTCTGGTACTTTGCCGTACTTATGTTTTATGTAGATTTTTTTTCGGAACCCTGACTTATACTCGAACCATCTCGGAACAGATCAACGTTGTTGCAGATTGATTTTCACCACGCCATCGACAACTTAGTTCTCCATGGCGTGGTGAAAATCAATATGCAATTACCATGCTCTGTTCCGAGATGCTTCGGTTGCAACGGCGCCATCGTCGATCTCATTGTCCGCTCATTTTTTTTCTATTATTTTTCATACTACTTTATATGATATTCGTGACTGTATGATCCATCCGAGGCAGCTCTTCTTCAACCGACATATCATTTAAGGAGTAAAAGAAAATCGGAGTATCTCAACTGTCGCAAAAAAAAAATCATTTTAAAACTATTCGTAAACGAAAATATTGTTCAAACAAACATTCTTTCATTACTGTATATTTTTCCCTCGGGATTTCGTCTTCCTGCTGTCATGGTCATACGAGAAGAGACATTTCGGTCTTTTAGGCGTTTTCCCTGTCTTCGGGGCCGGGAAACCTCCAGATACACGTTCATCTTTTTCAATGAGAAAAACCAGCACCTTTTAGTGCTCGTTTTGTGCACGTGATGATGACGTCGATCAAGCATTGAATTACCCAATCATTTATCAGAATTATATTTATATACTGGCACTTTGAAAGTACGTGAAGAAAGCACGAGGTTCATAAAAAATTACAAATCCTCGAAAAAAAAAAATCCTGTAATTTATTGTAAATTTAACTTGTTTGAAAGAAAGGATGCTTTTGAAAGGATGATTGTTGATTTTTGATTTGTAGTATACAATGTACAGTAGTAGGGTTCAAACTAGAAAAATATTTTTTTTAACTCCACGTAAGTTCAAGGTTTGCATGTCAACTCAAAATTGTCAGAATTTTTCACCATCTACGATTTCCTTTTTCCAAACTTTCCATTCTTGAGGTGGGTTGGAAATTCTGCTGTCCCACAAAAGTAAAACTGCACCAAAGTAAAAACTTGAAATCTTGGTCCCTTTTTGTAATAGCAGATGCATTTTTTTCATTTTTAAGGCCATCTCCATGGACAAATGTTGAAAGGTTAAAAGCAAATTCTCTGGCATGAAAAAATTAATTTTATAGAATAAAAAAAAGAATAGTTAGAGAAACAAAAAATTGCAATGAAAAGACATTGGCATAACAGCATTCACAAACACTCAAAATCACTATAAAAACAAGCAGTTTCATCGAAACACAACAACCTACCATTATCATTTTATACTACCTGCGATAAATGTGTGCTAGTGATGAGGGTGCATCAAAGTACTTTGCTGCATTGCTACCATGTGTTATTACCCCATTGTCCATGGTGTGCAACAGCAAGTGAATTCTATGCAGAGCAGTCAAACAAGTTATAAAGCAGGCAAACAAAAAAAGAAGAGGTATAAAGCATAAGTTAGATACTAACAAATACATATAGAAAAAAGCATAGCTGAGAAAAAAAATAGAGTCAGCACTAAACGGTGTTCATTTTTCTAGCCAAAAGTGATATCTTTCATAGGTCTGTATCAAATTGTACAGCAGCAGAGATACCATGGCATACAAGGAAAAATGAGCACCAAGTGGTGCTCATTTTTTACTCTCAGGAGCCAATAAAAGTACTTGTTTTCCCAGATAATCTTTCCTATGCAAATCCTGCAGGAGCTGGTATTGCACTTATGATGAACAGTCATCATGGAGATTTCCCCCATGTTTGTCAGAAACTGGGGATTACGTTCTGTAGACTTTTTGTACATTTTGTATTGGAAATTGCTCTGGGAACCCCTCCTAGGGTTTTGTCAGACAAACTGATGTCAGCAGTACTTGTTCTCTGAAACAAAAGAGAGGTTTGCCATTAGCTCAACTTCTGAGCTTTCTTCTGAAACTCAGTGAAGGAGAAGTGAGTCTTCATTTTTGACCTTAGAGTGATGGAAGCAAAAAATTCCTCCATTGACGTGCATACCGTGTTGGACAATTTTGTCTGTGTCACAAATAGAAGAAAGGCAGGCATAAACATGCAGGAAACAAATGATGATGAGAGAGAAAGAACAGGAAAAACAGAAACAATACAGATCAATGATTGTCACGTACATCAGTTTTTTGCAGAGACACTTACTAAAGGGAAAAAAGCTGACCATGCAATTCATCACACTTGTCTTCAGAAAATAATAGAGTATTATAAGAAATACTTTCTTGAAGTTCTTAGAGTAACTTTAAAGAGGGTAATTATCTGGACAGATAATGCCCCAACCCAATATAGATGAAGGCAAAAATTTGTGATGGTAGCATCAATTAGCAAACGTCATGCTGATCTGGAATTGATACACCGGCTTGCAGTAGTGGATAATTTCAAGGGACTGCATGATGCCTTTGCTTTTGGAAAAGATCCACAAAGAACTGTGAAAAAATATGAAGAAAATGGTAGAAGGTCACCAACAGCCCTACATGCTTTCATCAATTGCAAAAGATTGTTGAGTGATGTTAGTAAATTGGTACTATGGAAAATGTATGAGATGGAAAAGAACAGACGTTTAAAAGGAAAGGGAACTTACAGCCTGGATGGGAGATATTTTTCTTATGTTGTGGAGAATGAGGGAGAGAAGTCAATGTTAGAAACAAGATTCCCAGATGTCATCCTGTGTTGTTACAGAAAATAGGTGTTAGACACAGCGGGAAAAGAGAAGCTGTTCCAGGAACAACAAAGCTACATGAAGTTGCATTGATGGATTGTGAAATTCCAGATGACAGAAAAATAAACTTTTTTCAAGCAAGAATTACAGACCTGCCATGCAAGTGCATAAACTGCCGTTTACAGCAGGATTCAAATGGTGACTTACCTAAGGTGTGCAGGTACAAAATGCATCATCAAACAAGGGTTGTAAACATTACCATTGACAGAAGTGGAAATGTTGACGACGGCGACATTGACAATGACAATGATGCGGTATCTGATTGTTTTGTTGATGAGGAATAAAATAAAAATAATTCAGTAGAGACCCAGTACATTTCTACAGAGTAATTGCACAGAAGAACAGATCATATGGATGTGGTGACACCAAGTTGATGATAGCGCACGCCAGCCAGCCAATTTCGAAGAAAAGGTAGGACTTCAAGAAGTTGATGTGGCTCTGACTCCCAGAGGTTCCGGGAATTTCAAGAAAATGGGTGACAGATAGACTATTTAGTCAATAATCAGCCATTACAGAACGCTTTCCATGCGCCAGTTGGCTTTCGATTCCGGTTGTCTGTCAACAACAGACGGAAAACAATACAGGGAACTTCTGAGGATCCAGGAATTTTGAGAAAACAGTTTACAAAAATAAACAATATACAACATACTGTCATTGAATATATGCATAACACGCCAGCTGGCTTTGACTCTGACCAACTGTGTACAAGAGACCGAAAAACTTGAGCTACTTTATCAGGAAACAATAAAGTAACTCTGTACTTTATCAGAAAACAATAAAGTAACTCTGTACTTTATCGGAAAACGATAAAGTACAAACCAAAACCAAAACTAAACTCGAGTCCAGTTTGGTTTATGTTTGGAAAAAGCTCGTGCTACTTTATCGGAAAACGATAAAGTAACTCTATACTTTATTGGAAAACAATAAAGTAGTAACTCTGTAGTTTATCAGAAAACGATAAAGTACGAGCTACTTTATCGGAAAACGATAAAGTAGAGAGTTGGTTTATCGGAAAACGATAAAGTAACTCTATACTTTATCGGAAAATGATAGTTTAGCACAAGTAATTTTCTCTCCCAAACAGTTGATCAGAGTCGAAGCCAGCTGGCGTGTTATGCATATATGCAATGACAGTATGTTGTATATTGTTTATTTTTTTTGTAAACCGTTTTCTAAAAATTCCCGGATCCTCAGAAGTTCCCGGTATTGTTTTTCCGTCTGTCGTTGACAGACGACCGGAATCGAAAGCCGATTGGCGCGTGGAAAGCGTTCTGTTCACTCTAACGGCTGATTATTGACTAAATAGTCTGTCTGTCACCCGTTTTCGCGAAATTCCCGGATCCTCCAGGGGTCCCTACACCTGATTGTGAATGGACTCCAGGTGTATTAAATAACACCTGGTACTAAGCTAGAGGACCTTGAGTAGAAAGGAGCCATGGCGTTCAATCGAAACAGAATATTGATTTGATCGCCATGGCGTTCCAGCTAAGAAAAGTAAACCGTCTCATCAACCATTAACAGACCGACGGCAGTCTCTAGAGGTCACGACTCTAGAGGGGTGCTGTCTATGTGAGTCATTTAAAAATCATGGCAACCAACAAGGAAGCCACAATATTTATTTTAGATTCATCTCCTTCGATGAATGCTCCCTATCCATCATCATCATCATCGAAATATACAAAACGTAAATATAATGATGAGGCAAGTGGCAATGAAAGTTCTTCTTCTGCAACAACACCAATACGTGATACCCATGAGAATGATCATGACAACAATGGCAATATCAAACCTACGAGACTTTCATTTTCTAAAACAGCTATTGAAGGAATGTTATGTGATCTCATGATACAATCGAAAGGCAATGAAGCCGGTGTCATTGTTTTAAAAACACGTGAAACGAAACATTCTATGGAAGTGTTGGGAGTAGAACCACAAGAGCAAGTCGATAAATCAACAACCGGCACAAGGAAACCATTCACACAAAACGACCAGGAATCATTGTCTTCTGCGGATCATGATGACAATGAGAGTAATGACGGATCCCATACTGCAAGTTCAAATACGACTAGCAATGAATCACAAAAACAGCAAAGATTACCCTATTCCAATATCACAGAACTTGGCCACGATGGGATAGGTAAACCAACATTAGATTTGATACGTCAAGTACGACAAGTCCAATCCACATTGACCCTGGAAGAAATTCAATCTAGTTTGGATAATGATAATAATAGTGATGATGATGATTATGGTATTGATGCGTATGGTGGTGACATTGTGGATGGGATTATTGTAGCTGCTGATGCCATGTATAGACGTACAGCAAGTAAAAAAATTCAAACTCGAAAAATTATCATTTTCACAGATGCATGTCATGCTCCAGTCAAGGTAGATGCAACACTGTTGTTACAAATCATCGAGGGGTTACGTTCCATGGATTGTAGATTGCAAGTTATTGGACTAGATTTTAATAATTCAGCTGAATTTCATCAACCTGCTACAGAAAGCTTAGTGAATTCAAATAATACCAAGAAGAATGATACTAGTGATAATGATTCTACAAGACAAGATGATAATGACTTTGTCAAACAAGACAAAGATGACGATAGCATTTCCTTGAACGTGAGTCAAGCAGAGAATGATGATGAAAGTCAAGAAGACGAAGGCAATAACATTACTACTGCTACTCACACAATATTAAAAACCAAATATGACGTTGAAAAATTATTAATACGACTAGCAAGATTAACAGGAGGGAGTGTTATAGCAGCATCAACTATGCAACAAATTGTGGATTCAAATTTATTTAAACGTACACCCAAATCAACACGGCGTAAGTTAACGTTGTATATTGCACCACAATTATCAATCAATGTTCGAATATCCCTTTTAGTACAAAAGGCCAATGTCCCAACCTTGGAATCAGAAGCCGTTGTATTCGATGATCAATCCAAACCCATCAAAGATGGTTTAGGAGAAATCATGACGACACAAATAAAACTCATTACAGAACATTGGAATATAGATAATCAAGAAGAGCATGTACCAGAAGAAGATCGTACAAGAGGATATACGTATGGATCTGACTGCATACCTATGGGACCATTTGATGATGTTGGATTTGTACAAAAATGCAATCAATGTATACGTATCATAGGGTATATGAAAGCATCTGATATACCCCACACATACCTAATTGGTCCACCGTCCGTAGTATCAAGTGAAGATAATTCAATTCGTTCGTATACTGCTTTGTCTGCATGGAGTCAAGCCTTACATACCTTACAAAGTGTTGCTATATGTGCCTATGTCAAAACAAAAGATGCCGATCCAACTCTTGGTGCACTTTTGCCATTTTTTGAAAGAGGTGATCACGAGGAAAGCATACCTTCTACCAAACAAACTTCAACATCATCAACATCGTCGTCGACTGAGGCACTTTCTGTACTTTTTATGCAATTGCCATATGCTAATGATGTTCAAAAACTTCGAATGTCATCATTGGAGGCGATCATTATCGGGAATGATGGTAACCGTGGCACAAAAGCTAATGCATGTGATGACTTGATTGATACGTTAATGTTACCGGATGACAGCCTACAGAGTGAAAAGATTGCCAGTCCTGCCATTCGAGCATTTTATAGAACAGTTACTAATCGAGCAATTGATCCAACCTGTCCACCATTCGTATTTGCACGTGCTGGTGGTGGCACAAATGGTGATGATGATAGGATGCAGACAAAAGCAAGTATATTGGACAGAGCAAGAACATCTTTGGATACATTTCGAAAAGAATTTCCTTTAGAAAACGAAGTAGAAACAACTGATGGTGGCAAACCAAAGAAGAAAACCAAGTTTTGGAGTGATGCTTGATGATGCCAACAAGATATACAAAGTTGCGAGGAATCGGTTTCTCTTAACAAACACGCGCAAAAACAAATGCAGCCTACGATTGTGACTAAGGACAATACCTGTCAACCAGGTTATTGTGTATTGGAAAAAAGCTAGATACATAACGATTGCTCCCTAACAATAAAGCCCAGTTTTGGATGCAGAAACGTCACATATGAATAGGTGGGCTGGCAGTTCAAATTTTGAAGAGTAGACGACCACAACATGTATTACGAAAAAATCATTATTATTCCTCTATCTGGATGAGAATGGTTTTGCTCTTGTGGGATTATTGAGTACTCCGAGAGCACTCATTTCTATGCACTTCTTGTATAAAAGCGATAGCAAAAACTTCTTTTGCTGCTGTTGAGAATAAAGGTTTTTTGCGGCATTGAACAAAAGATGTGATGTTTCATGTTCAGATGGCCGTCCAAATATTTCATGAAAAGTTATACTTTCGTCATCGTCTGGTGACGCTGTCCCAGAACCAGAACTTACATCGATGACTTCATTGAGCTTCGCCTTTTTGCTACTATTGGTCCTAGTAGTTTGGGTCAAATCTGGAATCCTAGGGCGGTCGGAAAGGATAACCCATTGAGTTGGAAGAGCTGGGTGGACTTCGCCTACTTAAAAAATATGTCTTTTTTTTACCCATATCACTTCCTGTAGACGGACTACGACAGGGTGGAAACACATCATTGTTATTATTGTTGTTGTTGTTGCTCCTGTCGTGATTGCTTCTTGTCATGAATGAATTTGGGTTTGTATTGATGTACTACACTCATCTGACAACTACATTTTTCAATGGCTTTAATTAGAAGGCTTCCATGCAATCCACTTGTTAAAAGATCACATTCAAATTCATGATCAAAAATCTGTTTTTAAACCATGGCACCTTCAAGAGAGATAGGTGTCAAAGCCAGACTGATGGATTGGTGAGTGCTTTTTAGAACCAGTTAAAATAGCTCATAATTTATTCACTCCTAACAAGCTTACTTCCCTATTTTCAATATTTGTTGTCAGCATAATGCGCAGTGTTAACACTCCACGGGAAAAGGGGTAAGTAACTAATCATTACATTTTCCACTAAATCAACTCACAATGAAGATTGTGGTCCCTAACTGAGGCAATGGTCAGAGCTACCTACTGCCGCCTATCCCACTTGGAATCCTGAGTACGGAAGAAGAACAGAAACTGGCTAAGGCAAAGTACACCAAAATCAGCCTGTTATCTAATCCTGGAGACCAAAACTCTGAGGAGAAGTTCACTATGGAGTTCCTGTACTTTGAACATGGGTCCCCTAGAGAACTATTGGACTGGTTCAACAATCTAGACCAAGTGATTCATAGGCAGCAAATTAGGCTTATGTGTATTCAATGCTGCAGCCCCCAAACCTGGAAACAAAACTGTGGAACACTTCAAGTTGGTCAGCAATGACCTAAAGAAAAATTTCTTTTCACTTAAGGTGCTCATCATGCAGAAATGATATTGAACTATACTCCCTGTAGGACACTCTTGAGGATGGTTGTTTCATGGACATACAGACAGACTCCAATTTACCTTTTACTAATATTTCCTGAATGTTTACTTCTTACTAAGTTGTCAGATCTTCTCCAGATTAAACTAGTTTTATTTATATCACTAAATAAAAGTCTTCTTTTCTTTTGTATGTTGTTTGTCTGAGTGTTATGTTGTGCCACCATTGACACTAGAGTTGTTCCAGGATTAGGCAGACCAGTCCAGTACTGAACTGTGACATAGAATTTTTTAATCCAATTAATCAAAGCTAGTAATTTTGCATTTTTTTTGGGGTGGGGGGTGGCATGATGTACCATTTTGAGGTACCAATTCCTCTTTGCACATTTATCAGACCCTACTGATCACTGGTACTCCTGTTCCATGCACAAGAAGCTCCTGCATGGAAATGTACCAGTGTTTGGTGCTAGCTAAAAATGGCTGTGTGTTGAGAAATTGTTACCCCAAACAGGGCTGTTTTGCAAGAATGATCAGAAGAGATCTGGGAACAACCACCAATTTTTGTCAGTTGGGTCAGCCTACAATGCCAAAAAGTGCACCAGCCAAGTCATGATTGGATTTAATTCCAATTTTCTCATATGTAGCATTTAGTATATTTTAATGTGAAATTACCTGTAAATATACTCCATCTGCTACTCCTTTTTTTAATGACATAACAAAAGAAACACCAGCTGCCATGATTACATCATAAAGAACACTTGACATCACATTCTGAAAATTGTGTCACAACAACATCAGCAAAAGGCACTATGCTGACAACAATATTATAAAGTGATAGAAAATAAATTGAGTTTTGTTAGAGTGAATAAATTATGAGCTATTTTAACTAGTTGCTAAAAATACCCAACAATTCACCGATTTGTCTTCTATACCTAATTATAGTACAGGATCCTACGGCCGATCTACTTAGAGTTTGGTTCCAATGGAGTTCAGTTTTATCATGTGAACCAAACTCCTCAAGGCAGCCAATGAGAGTCTGCCAGACCAGTGCATCATCATGTTCCAGTATGATGAATTGTGCTTCTGCTGCGCAGTGGATTTCAATGCACTTTGTTTGTGACATCAGTGTTTGCATGTACGCAGTGCGTCATTGCACGTTCGTATCTGTCTGCTCGATGGCTTGATGACAGCATCAAGTCATCTTGTCTGTCCTTGTCCATGATGTCATCACACCATGGTATGTCTGTACTACAGTTGATTGACATTGTCGCATGAGTCTCACAACTTGCCTACTGCACTTGCCCCCATGTCCAACAATCTAGTACTTGGGACATTGATGCGGCAGCAGCAGCGTGGTAAGGCTTAATGCAATGAATATTAATTCTGTCGAGTACTGGTCCACATTGTAAAATTACAGTACCATTACAGTGTACTTGACATACATGGAATGGTCCATTATGGGGTTGTTTGTACTTGCGTGGGTTGGATTGATCGTTTTCTAGTAGGGCTTTATCACCTACTCTATAATCATTTTCAATTCTCTTAGCATTCTCACGCTGATTATTGCTTGCTATTCTAGCTTGTTTCCT